>JAIUCV010003542.1:0-25599 GCA_026724425.1 Erythrophleum ivorense
TATACTAGGTTTTAGAAAAAAGTAAAAATGGCACGTGCGTGCAAACACTACGTGTTTCGTGACGGACTCGATCGTGTTCGCGTAAAGGAGCTGCCTTTGACACCAACTCGATCACCGACACGACGTGCTTGATCGTGTCCGCGTAAAGGTGTCGCCTTTGACACCAACTCGACATGCTGGTCGAGTCTGCATGTCGAGTCTGCACATACGTCCTGCCTTCTTCTGGTTTCTGCGGCCCACTTCATTCCCGTTGATCAAGCTCCCATCTCCCACCTTCAAGATCTCCTCTAAAGCCTCCAAAAACACCTGAGAACAACTCCAAATGCAAGAATGCATGCAAAGCCAATGCAAATCCTATCAAGTGTGAAAAGCAGATGCTTATGGATGCAAATGGTAAAGATGTGATGGTAAATGTATGCAAAAGGAATGAATTAAGAGTGCTAAAACAATGAAAATACAAGTACATCAACACCCCCAAACTTGTCTTTTGCTTGCCCTCAAGCAAACAAATAAGAGCAAAGAAAGGGATGAGGTTTGAAAACGAGTTGATACAGCCAAAAACAACAAGCAAAAACGATTTGATATATGTCCAAGTTTACGGTTCTAAAATGCAGCAAGGTGAGAGTTATTTCTTTGAAAATCTGTATCATGCTTAACAAGATCAATCCAACTTCACAGTCACTCAAACAATGCATTCTTATCAGCAAAATCCCTTTAACATTTATTATGGTGAACAATGAATCATAAACATGCAAATTAGCAACTCATTTGGTTCAAGGTAAAGGCCAAGAGAAAAAGAAGGTTTCTTAAAGTTATAAAACGGTTTAAAGAACAGGGATCTCTCAAGAAAATGACTATGCTTTGGCAGAAGGCTAAGAGTTATAACCCAGGAGGATGCAAGAGCAGAACCTCTAACTACCTAGCTCTGACTCGATAGCGTCAGTACCCGAACCCCAGAAAAACCAAGAACGACTCCTAACTACCAGATAGGCTTTGCGCCTTTGGTCTCAGAGGAGCACTTGCTCTTTTCTTCTTTTTCTTTTGTGAACTAGCCAAGGGAGAGGTGATCTTATGGTAACATCTAGCGGTTTGGGAAACCTAACACTTAGGGAACTCCTTTCTTTCTTTTAAACAGCTGAGGCAATTGCCTTCTTTTCTTTTAACTTAGAACCCCCTTTTTCTTTTCTTTCTTAAAACTATTCCCAAACCTTTACTAGACCCTTTTGAAACACAAAACAACTCCCTGGCCTTAATCAAAACACCTTTCTTTTCCCACTTTCTGAAAATGAAACCATAGCGCTCAAGATATCACCCCCAAACTTAGCCTGAAAACAAACCCAGAAACGAACTAGATACCCAGACATCCTACTCTTGCCGGTTTAAACTCAACACGTTCTGCTAAGCATAATCGAAATAAGGCCTCACAAGCACACACAAGAGTAATGGGGGTTTGAATGAAAAGGCTAAAGCGTTCAGGGTGCGGGAAGGAAAACTACCTGGACAAACAGGAGGATTAACAAATGGGAAAAGATTGTCCAGATATGTATGCTATCCATGAGTTGCTTTCAATGCATGCAATGATATTTATAAATCAAGATTAAGGTTCAGATAAATAGGGATAAGCCTCAATTCGCAGCAGTGATTAAGTGAGATGTGCATGTCATGATGTGATCAAGTTAAACACGGTTTCGTTTTAAATGCTTCAATCTCACCCTAATGCATCAGAGAATCAGAAACCAAGGCACAAATCATATCGCATGAGACTGTTATTTTACAAGGCTGTATCAACAATGCAGCATGATTGTGAATCTATGTGATGCAATGGAAACTTAATCTAACAAATATGAATGCAACTACGTGAATATTTTTGGATTTTTCGAAAAATTTTCAAATTTTTATGTGTTTTTCTATGCCTTACATGATGCAAAAATTTGAGATAAGAAAACAGAACACAAGGTCAAATACTTCTCAACCCCTCCCCCAAACTTGAATTACACAGTCCCGTGTGTAACAAAAGAAAGGAGAAGGTTTCAAGAATCAAAAACCAAGAAAACACAAATGAAATGGTATATACAATGGAGATGGAGTTGTTACCTCAAGGATGGGAGAAAAAGGAATCGACAGACTCCTCCATGCTCTCGCGTGTGTAAGCGGGAAGGGAATGCTGTTCGAGCTCGTTGATCGGACTGTCTCCCTCGTCAGCGTCTGACTCGATGTGAGGTTCCTCTCTGGAGGTCGAGCCTGGCAGAACCAATGTTGCAAACCGCACAGCTCTCCTCTTGAATTCTCTCGGCTCAAATGAAGACGATCTCGGTGGATCAATCGGGAAGTTACGCCTAGCTTCGAGCACAAGGGATCGGCTTCTCTCCATGACCATAGGCTCTGTTCCTACATCCCTTGTAGCCTTGCGTGATGAACCGTTCACTTTGCGCTGAAGTTCTTTAATCTGGTCCTTCATCTCGCTGACAGTGCTCTTCAAAGATTTGATTACCTTGCTCTGATACTTATTCCACCGTTTGAGAAGACCGATATTCGTGTGAGCCGCCTTTACAGCAACACCTTGCCTTGGTGCAGTGTAATCCTCAAAATCAAACTCGTCGGAGTTGGTAGCGTCGTCTTCATCAGGCGCGCTGGTCTGAGGCTGCGGTGTCTGCACGTATGAAGCGCCATAGACTAACTCAAGTGGTGGGCAGAAGTTAACGTTCCCCCCTTGTCTCACCGTAGTGTATTCCACACACGGCAACGGTAGCAACATCTCCGTGTCAGTCAAGGGATGGTGAAATTTGTAGACAAAGCGCCCATCAATCTTCTTGTTGTCCAGGAAACCGGCCTTGGTAAGATACGGGATGTCAATCCACCTCGGTTTGTGCTCTTCACCCATCAGATCGATCCCACAGGCTACTAGAATAGGAGTCACTAACCCGCCAATACTGAGCTCTCCTTGAACCTTCTTCTTGAACATTTGTGCTGCCCAATTTCTGTAGTAGAGGAACTGGTCAAGCAGAGCCACTGTTAAACCTGTATCAGATGTATCCCCTTGTAGTGCCACTCCCTCAGAGGTGAAGTCTATAACATGTCCGAGTGCTATATCCAGAAACTGAAGCTCCCCCTCATTGATGTTTCCCGTAACCTTTCTAGCGAAAAAGGTGTTAGCGATTGACTTGTGGAGGTACCGGATCACAGGACTTCTGATTTTAGCACTCTTGGAACTCCTAGAAGCGTACTCTTCCTTGTCTCCGATAGTTTTCCAGAGAGATAAGAGCTCACTCTTCTCAATTTCCCTGCAGCGACCTTCCCCACTTGGAAATCCATAAAGAACATCAAGCTGGTTCGTTGTGAGGGAGTATTCTTCGCCATTCACTTCGAAAGTGAGATAACCCAGACCGCCATCTGATTCAACCTCAGGTTCATCTTCGTAGAAATGTAGCTCAAACGAGCTCAGGAACTGGCAGGTTTCCTCCTGAAAGGCACCGCAGCGCTGGCTCATCATTGTGGAAAGTCCGCACATTTCCATGAGGTACTCGACGTCTCTCTTGATCCCCAACTCACGCAGCGTATCTTGGTGAGGATACCTCGTGCCGGTAAACCGCATCCATCTCAGAATCTTCAACATCTGTCTCTGATTTGGTCGCAGAGGTGGTGTTCTGGTGTATCTCTTAACCGGTTGCACTATCTCTATCTCGCAGGTATTGCTCTCAAGACCCTCTGCGTCATTCTCATAGCTCTGTTCCCGGTAAACCTCCTGATCCACTTCCTCGTTCTGGCATTGTTCATCCTCTTCTTGCTCAACAGAGTCCCCACTGTCACTCTCTGTTTCAATCGTTACGACATGTTGCTTTCCGCGTCTGATGTTCTCCTTCTTGCTATTGCCCGTCGTTCGTGTGATTCGCCTACATACTTCCTCTGTTGTGGGGCGCGGTGGTTTTCGCAACCTGAAAGCAAACACAGAAGAAGATATCAGCCAATTATCCACACACTCGACGCTCAAACTCGGTACGCAAGTCGAGTTTACAAAATATCGAGCTTTTGAATAGCTAACTCGACTTGGTTATCAAGCGGGAGTCATCGAGTTAGTATATAGCGAAAAACAAAACAATAATCAGCAATTAAGTGAGGCAATGTGATGAACCAAGGAAGCGATTTTAAAGTTAAAACAGTGCAAGAGCGATCGAATTGAGAATAGTTTCAAGAATTAGTGGTAACTTAAGCAAGCGATTAGAATGAAATTTCCCAACAGACTCGACAGCTTCTACATAATTCAATCCGAACTCAAATAATCAAAACAGAGGGTGGGACGATTTCTGCACATACAAGCTCAGGTCTAACCACAGAAACTCAAACAATGAATTCTGAACAGTGGAGATAAACATAACCAGAAACCCAAACAATGCATGCGATTGAGAAACAAAAGTCAAGAAAATTCAGAACAAATCCTAGGCGTAATCGAACTCAAACCCTTTATTCAACAAGCAAGCAAGCATAATTGACCAAAACAAACTCGAAACTTCAGCTAAAAAGCTTGCAATTGCGATTTCGAAAACTGAAAAATAGTGCTCTTACTTGGCTCTAGTCAACATGCGCTCAAATCGGTTCATGGCTATCACAAATTTCGCAAGTGAAAAGAGAAGGATCGATTGAGTCAAGAGAAAAGAGACTGAGAGTGATCGAATTTGAGAGAAGAGGAGGGAGCTATCGAGTGGGAGAAAAGAAACAATGGTGGGAGTGAGGAAAGAGAGAGAAAGTGGCGATGTAAACAAGGAAAAGGGGGAGGAGTGTTTTCCTTTTCTTTTTCGGTTTGAAAGGGATAAAATAAATAAAGAGGGGTAAAAAAAAAAGAAAAAAAAAAAATAAGAAGATAAATCAACAGAATGTGTGGTGGTGAATTTATCAAGGAGGATGAAATAAAAAGGTAAAAGAAAAAGGGGAGGCAAAAACTGATGGGATTCTGAGCAGGGAACAGTAAAAAGGTGAAGAGAGCAGGTTTTAGAAGCCCCCACGCGCCCAAGAGAGAGTGGAGCTCACACATTATTCAAAAATTTGAAATTCAGATAAAACCTGGGTTACCAACTCGACGGTGTTCATCGAGTTGGTACGTCGTGTCTGCTCATGATCACTTTCCAAAATTCTGTCTGCTGATCACATCATGCTCAAACCCTTTTACCTGCCATAATAACACTAAAAGGCAAAACCAAACATAATTGAGAGACTATATACAGAGATAAACATGGGAATTCCTCCCAAGTGAGCTTGTTTTAGGTCTCTAAGCTTGACCGCTTTACCGTTCAGGGTTGGGGTGGTTCATAGAGAGGAATTGAGACCCCCTCTGGTATGGTCTGATCAGCCATATAGCGTTTAACCCGCTGACCATTCACAGTGAATTCAACCCCATCGTTTCTGACTAACGTCACAGCTCCGTAGGGCAAAACTTCCTTTATCTTGAAAGGTCCAGACCATCTTGATTTCAGCTTCCCTGGGAATAACTTCAGCCTTGAGTTGAAGAGTAACACATCATCACCGGATTTGAGTTCTTTTCGTAGGATCGTCTTATCGTGAAATGCTTTTGTTCTCTCCTTGTAGATCCTTGAGTTCTCGAAAGCATCAAGTCTGATCTCTTCCAACTCATGCAAGTCGGTCATCCTTTTCTCCTGTGCTGACTTCAGATCAAAGTTCAGAAGCTTAGTGGCCCAAACTGCCTTGTACTCAATTTCCAACGGCAGATGGCAAGCTTTCCCGTAAAGCAGCTGGAAAGGTGTCCTTCCTATAGGAGTCTTGAAGGCGGTCCTGTAAGCCCAGAGAGTTTCATCTAACTTAACTGCCCAGTCTCTCCTTGATATCCCCACAACCTTGTTCAAAATGGCCTTTATCTGCTTGTTGGATACTTCAACCTGTCCACTAGTTTGTGGGTGATAAGGTGTGGCTACTTTGTGTTTAACACCATGTTTCTTGAGAAGACTCTCAAACACCTTATTGATAAAGTGGGATCCCCCATCACTTATCACCACTCTTGGCACTCCAAATCTGGGAAAAATGATGTTTTTGAAAAGCTTGATCACAGGCTTGTGGTCGTTGGTGACACACGCTATAGCTTCTACCCATTTTGAAACATAATCAACAGCTACCAAGATATAACTGTTTCCATGAGAAGCTGGGTTGAAGGGTCCCATAAAATCAATACCCCAGACATCAAAAACCTCAACCTCTAAGATGGGATTCTGAGGCATTTCATTTCTCTTGCTGATATTCCCAGCTCTTTGGCATGGATCGCACTTAGATATGAAAGATTGAGCGTCCTTGAAAATGCTTGGCCACCATAAACCTGCCTGAAGTATCTTCTGAACTGTTTTGAAGGTTGCAAAGTGTCCCCCGTAAGCAGAACCATGGCAATGCTCAAGAACTCCATTGACCTCCTGTTCAGCTATGCATCTCCTGAAAAGGCCATCAGAACCTCTCTTGTATAGGTAAGGTTCATCCCAGAAGTAGTGTGAAGCTTCCCTGAAAAGTTTCTTTTTCTTGTAAGGATCCAGGTCCTTTGGCACATCTCCACATACTAAGTAATTCACCATATCTGTGTACCAGGGCAGATTCTCATCTTGCAGGGCGCTGACTTCATCGAGTTTGACCTTGGCTTCGTAGCCTCTGCGTAGAACCTCAATTGCCATAAGTTGTTCCTCTGGCATTGAATCATTGATTGGTATTGCATCCTCAACCCTCATCCTGGACAAGTGATCTGCCACTCCATTCTCGATCCCGGGCTTATCAACAATCTCCATATCAAACTCCTGAAGCAGCAAAATCCATCTGAGTAATCTGGGCTTGGTGTCTTTCTTTGCAAGGATGTGCCTAAGAGCTGCATGATCAGTGTATACAGTGACCTTCGAACCCACCAAATAACTTCTGAACTTTTCAAAGGCGAAAACCACGGCAAGTAATTCCTTTTCCGTTGTGGCGTATCGGCTTTGAGCATCATCCATGGTGCGACTGGCGTAGTAGATCACGTGAAGCTTCTTATCTATCCTCTGACCCAGAACAGCACCCACAGCGAAGTTGCTTGCATCGCACATGATCTCGAACGGATGGTCCCAGTTTGGAGGCTGTACTATCGGGGCAGAAACCAGAGCTGCCTTGATCAGGTCGAACGCCTTCAAGCACTCGTCATCAAACGCAAATTCCGTTTCCTTGCAGAGCAACCTCGTCAATGGCCTAGCCAGCTTGGAGAAGTCTTTAATGAACCTCCTGTAGAAACCTGCGTGACCCAGAAAACTTCTAATGTCCTTCACAGTCTTCGGGGGTTGTAGCTGCAGCATCACATCTATCTTGGCTTTATCAACTTCTATCCCCTTCTCGGAAATCTTATGACCTAACACGATGCCTTCCTGGACCAGGAAGTGGCACTTCTCCCAATTCAAGACGAGGTTCGTCTCTTCGCAACGCTTAAGCACCCTGCACAGATTGAGCAAACATGAGGAAAAAGTGGAGCCATAGACGCTAAAGTCGTCCATGAACACCTCCACCATTTCCTCTATTAGATCTGAAAAAATTGACGTCATACAACGCTGGAACGTAGCAGGTGCGTTACAGAGACCAAATGGCATGCGCCTATATGCAAACGTGCCGTAAGGGCAAGTAAAGGTCGTTTTTTCCTGATCATTAGGGTGAATGGGGATCTGGAAAAACCCACTATATCCATCTAGAAAACAATAATAAGGATGGTTTGCAAGACGTTCTAGCATTTGGTCAATAAAAGGAAGCGGAAAATGGTCTTTGCGGGATGCTGCATTTAACTTCCTATAGTCTATGCACATCCTATGTCCTGTAATAGTTCTAGTGGGGATGAGCTCATCTTTATCATTCTTAATCACAGTGATCCCCCCTTTCTTTGGGACGCAATGAACAGGAGATATCCAAGTGCTGTCACTAATAGGATAGATAATCCCAGCATCTAGCAACTTAAGTATCTCCTTCTTCACTACTTCCTTCAGATTGGGGTTAAGCCTCCTCTGAGGTTCAATGCTAGACTTAGTCTCATCATCTAAATGAATGCGATGCATGCACAGATCAGGTGAAATTCCTTTAATGTCATCTAGAGAATACCCTATAGCCTTCCTAAACTTTTTCAATTCAGTCAAGAGTGAATGCAATTCATCAGGGCTAAGGGATGCATTTACAATGACAGGATATGTGGAATTTAGACCGAGAAATGCGTACTTGAGTCCTTGTGGCAGAGGTTTAAGGTCCACCTTTGGGGCCTTTAGCTCAGACCAATCATCAGATTCCGGAACGTTCAACTCGATAGCTTTATCTAAATCCTTGATCGAACTCGCACTTCTCTGGCTGGAAGAGACTAACTCGACGGTGTTCGTCGATCCTGACGTAGTGTCTGACCCGTCACTGTTTCCTGGAGTCGTGCCGTTCACTGCAAATAACTCAGAGTCTGACAATCCCAATTCCTCAAAAGGTTTCGAATCAGTTATTTCCCTATGTGAGTCAAGCAATTTCACATAGTTCAAACTCTCCTCATGTAGGAACCCAGATTCTTCATCCTTAGTCAAAGCGATTTGAAGGTGATCTGTTAAAGCTAGCTCCTCTAGCAACTCATCAGCAAGCTGGTCCATTTCCTCTATGTAGAAAATCTGACCCTCGATTGTCGGCTTTCTCATGGCGTCCTTAATGTCGAATTTCATGGTGAAATCCTTACCCAGATTCAGGTCGATCTTCCCCTTTCGGACATCAATCACCGCACCCGCTGTGGCTAAGAACGGTCTTCCCAGAATCAACGGGTCTTTCGGTTCTTCGTCCATCTCGAGCACTATGAAGTCTGTCGGTACCTCTACATTCCCTATCCTGATAGGCAAGTCTTCTAGCAGCCCAGTTGGTAACCTCACCGATCTGTCTGCTAGAACCAGAGAGATTTTACACGGCTTGAACTTATCAAATCCCAGACTCTTAGCAACAGAAAGCGGCATAAGACTGACTGACGCTCCCAGATCACACAAGCAGTTGTTAAAAGCCAGGGGTCCCAATGAACATGGTAGGGTGAAACTGCCAGGATCTCCAAGCTTCTTTTGTATCACCTTTCTCTGAATAATAGCACTACACTCATGCGACAAGACCACCATCCCTTGTAGCTCCTTCGTTCGTTCCATTACCGCATCCTTCAGAAATTTCTGGTAGGGAGGCACTAACATGAAAGCATCAATGATAGGCATTCGCACCTCTATCTCTTTCATTTGCTTGTCGAATATGGCCTTATATTTCTCAACTAGTTGCTTCTTGAACCTGCCTGGGAAAGGAAGCGGCGGTTTGTAAGGGCGTGGAACAAATAGTGCCTCTTTCTGTTTGGGTTCAACTGGTTTGGTCAGACATGGCGGACTAACACGATCAACTGGTCGAGTCTGCACATCGAGCTCGACTTCGGGGTGATTTTCCTGAGTCAAATCTTCAATATAATCCTCCCCTTCCTGATCCTCAATGTCCCCATTGACTTTCTGGTTACTGGACCGTCCTGGTAGCTCTTTCCCACTCCTTAAGGTGATAGCATGGGCATACTCCTTGGGGTTTTGTACAGCTTTTCCAGGGAGCTGTCCGGGTTTTGCAGAGGAGCTAGATGCAACATTGCTCTCGAGAACCTGCATCCTAGTGTTCAAAGTCTCAAACTTGTTATTAATGTCTGCCATTTTCTTACTCATTTCCATGGCTCCATTTGCCTGTCCCTGTAGAAGCTGCTGCAGCATTGCTTTCATGTCTGGTTCCTGAGGCTGTGGTGCCTGTACCTGCGGAGGAGCAAACCCTGGTGGTGCTCCCTGATGCTGTCTAGGTGGATACCCGCCCGGTTGGCTCACAAACTGCGCTCGCGGAACGAACACTTGCTGCTGCTGTGGTTGGCCCTGCGGCTGCGTAGACTGACTCTGCGGTGCTTGTGGAGGATATACCTGATCTTGGGGATTTGCGACATTCGTACTTCGGTAGGACAGATTCGGGTTGGCTTTGTACGTGTAGTAGCCTTTGTTGTAGCCACCCTGGTTGTTCTGCACATAGCTCACTTCCTCAACCTGCTGATCAACCTCCCCTTCCTGGACTTGCACATACTCGTCCTCAGAAACAAAATGGACGTGCTTCATCGTGGATTGAGCTTGCAGTAGCTTATCCAACTTTTCATTCAAGCCCTTCACCTCCTTTTTCAATTTGTCATCAGACTCGACAGAGCTGCGGTTCGTGCGGTCGTACTCCTCGTTATAATTTCCATCGGACCTAGCCAAGTTCTCCACAAGCTGCCAGCCTTCCTCAACGTCCTGGCTCAGGAAATCCCCGTTGCTCGCGGTATCGAGCATCTGCCTGTACCTCGGGAGAACACCTCTATACATGGTGCTGAGCAGGGATTCATTACTAAAACCGTGGTGTGGGCACTGACTCGTATAGCACTTGAAACGTTCCCAAGCCTCAGAAAACGTCTCACCGTTCTTCTGGTGGAAGCTCGAGATGTCGCTACGGAGCTTAGCTGTCCTTCCCGTGGAGAAAAACTTTGCGAGGAACGCCTTCTTGCAGTCGTTCCAGGTGGTGATAGAGTTGTGGGGCAAGTTTTTCTCCCACTGGTGGGCCTTCTCCCCAAGTGATAGAGGGAAGAGGCGCAACTTGATGGCGTCCTCAGAAACACCGTTAACCCGAGACAGGTTGCAAAGCCGGTCGAACTCGTCGAGGTGGTCTATAGGATCTTCGCAGGGCAGACCATGGAACATCTTATTTTGCACCAGATTGATCATTCCGAGTTTGATCTCGAAATTGTTATTCTGCACCGGTGGTGGAACAATCCCCTGCCGCTGCGTATGTGCGTTTGGAGCATCACCCGCTCCAATGGGTCTAACTGCTGGAGCGTTGCCATTACCCTGAGGGTTGTCCATGGCGTCAACAAACTGCTCAGCCTCTGCCTGGTGATTCTGATTCTCCACTCTTGCCTGGTCAACAGAAACCCGAGACACTCTGTTTAGTCGGTTGATGTTGTCTAAGTAGCTGATCAAGTTGCCACTGCCCTTTGATCTCGTTTGCATACAACCAATGTACTAACTCGATGGTGTTCGTCGAGTCTGCACGTAGAGTCTGTCGTGTTCGGTACCTGTAATGACAAAGACAGAGAGAATAGGCAAAATCAGGAACTGTGTAACGCGGAAACGAACTTGATCTTAAGTAACTTGAAATCCTAAATGTAGCAAACAAACACCCAATCGGCAACGGCGCCAAATTGATAGTAGGATTTTTACTAAACAATTACCCTAGCTACACTATCATATCGCTGCAATGTAAAAAGGAGTCAATCCAAATCGGGTGCGAAGCTATGCAATCAGGATGCGATCAAGTCTAATTAAGTCAAGCCAATTCAAATATGAGAATTTGATCTATCAACTTATGAAATGAACAAAGGTAAATGCAAGTTGATAATTATGAACCAAAAGCTAGAAAGAACAGAATGCAACAAGATAGAATATAAAAGATAAAAAGCTTAAGGAACAAACACAAGATGAGAAACAATAAGATTAGGTATTGTAAACTAACACCCTAATTAACAGAAATGGAATGCAATAAGTAAATGCAAGGTAATAAAATGACAAATGTAAGAAGCTAAAGACCAGAAAACTTGAAAGACAATTCTTAATAGGAAAACGATTAAAGCAAAGGATCTTAAGGAATGGGTGTTATTGGCTAATTAATCTCCATGATCAAACTAAGGTGCTTAACAAAACTCAACAGAGCTAACCCTAGGCTGTGAACTCGAACACTAAAGCTAGCTCACTATCGTGACGGAAGCTATCAAGTCTGAGGTGCTTCCAGACCCAACTCTCATCAGCGAAACACACCTCAGCTAGCATTAAGAAACAGCTCACACAAGCCAAAATGCACTCACAACAACTAATATCTTAGGCATGAAATGCAAATCTCTTGGAAAAGTTGGTTGGGGCATTTCATCAAACACCTTCTGGGTGGGAAATGCCCTAAGTTCAAATTCCAGATGATCAGAAAGGAATTAGCATTAAACTCACTAATCAAGAAGGGAAAACAGTAATTCAAAGCTTAAACACCCTGGGTAATCATGGAAATTCACTAATCAGACCCAAACCTCAAGAACCCTAAATAGACTACTCAGAAATCGCCATACAGAAATCAAACCCAGAAATTGATAAAACTTGCATCATTAGAAAAAGGATTGAAAACTAAACAACTTTATTGAAGGAAATAGTTGCAAAATCTCAAAGACAAAGAAGCAATCTGAAATTACAAAATAAGAACCCTAGAGGCGATTTTCAGCTTAGTCAGAGTAAAAAGAAGATGTCTGACACAAATGACATCATTTGGCCTTTTATACTAGGTTTTAGAAAAAAGTAAAAATGGCACGTGCGTGCAAACACTACGTGTTTCGTGACGGACTCGATCGTGTTCGCGTAAAGGAGCTGCCTTTGACACCAACTCGATCACCGACACGACGTGCTTGATCGTGTCCGCGTAAAGGTGTCGCCTTTGACACCAACTCGACATGCTGGTCGAGTCTGCATGTCGAGTCTGCACATACGTCCTGCCTTCTTCTGGTTTCTGCGGCCCACTTCATTCCCGTTGATCAAGCTCCCATCTCCCACCTTCAAGATCTCCTCTAAAGCCTCCAAAAACACCTGAGAACAACTCCAAATGCAAGAATGCATGCAAAGCCAATGCAAATCCTATCAAGTGTGAAAAGCAGATGCTTATGGATGCAAATGGTAAAGATGTGATGGTAAATGTATGCAAAAGGAATGAATTAAGAGTGCTAAAACAATGAAAATACAAGTACATCAGTAAGGAGTCCCAATCGTAGCTCTATGCCTCCAGACAATGTAGAAACATACTTGTAGTGTATGTAATGATCAAGACAGACCCATACTTAGCCAAACAGCATTAGGTTCTCCACGGGACTATGAGGAGCAACATGTGTGACATGATTCTTATTCCTTGAGAGGAACATCGAAGCTACCATACTGAGAGAAACATAAGCAGTAAGGAGTCCCAATCGTAGCTCTATGCCTCCACACAATGTAAAAACATACTTGTAGTGTATGTAATAATCAAGACGGACCCATACTTAGCCAAACATGCATTAGGTTCTCCACGGGACTATGAGGAGCAACATGTGTGACATGATTCTCATTCCTTGAGAGGAACATCAAAGCTACCATCCTGAGAGAAACATAAGTAGTAAGGAGTCCCAATCGTAGCTCTATGCCTCCACACAATGTAGAAACATACTTGTAGTGTATGTAATGATCAAGACGGACCCATACTTAGCAAAACATGCATTAGGTTCTCCACGGGACTATGAGGAGCAACATGTGTGACATGATTCTCATTCCTTGAGAGGAACATCAAAGCTACCATCCTGAGAGAAACATTAGTAGTAAGGAGTCCCAATCGTAGCTCTATGCCTCCACACAATTATAGAAACATACTTGTAGTGTATGTAATGATCAAGACGGACCCATACTTAGCCAAACATGCATTAGATTCTCCACGGGACTAGGAGGAGCAACTTGTGTGACATGATTCTCATTCCTTGAGAGGAACATCAAAGCTACCATCCTGAGAGAAACATAAGTAGTAAAGAGTCCCAATCGTAGCTCTATGCCTCCACACAATGTAGAAACATACTTGTAGTCTATGTAATGATCAAGACGGACCCATACTTAGCCAAACATGCATTAGGTTCTCCACGGGACTAGCAGGAGCAAAATGTGTGACATGATTCTCATTCCTTGAGAGGAACATCAAAGCTACCATCCTGAGAGAAACATAAGTAGTAAGGAGTCCCAATCGTAGCTCTATGCCTCCACACAATGTAGAAACATACTTGTAGTGTATGTAATGATCAAGACAGACCCATACTTAGCCAAACAGCATTAGGTTCTCCACGGGACTATGAGGAGCAACATGTGTGACATGATTCTTATTCCTTGAGAGGAACATCAAAGCTACCATCCTGAGAGAAACATAAGTAGTAAGGAGTCCCAATCGTAGCTTTATGCCTCCACACAATGTAGAAACATACTTGTAGTGTATGTAATGATCAAGACGGACCCATACTTAGCCAAACATGCATTAGATTCTCCACGGGACTAGGAGGAGCAACTTGTGTGACATGATTCTCATTCCTTGAGAGGAACATCAAAGCTACCATCCTGAGAGAAACATAAGTAGTAAGGAGTCCCAATCGTAGCTCTATGCCTCCACACAATGTAGAAACATACTTGTAGTCTATGTAATGATCAAGACGGACCCATACTTAGCCAAACATGCATTAGGTTCTCCACGGGACTAGCAGGAGCAAAATGTGTGACATGATTCTCATTCCTTCAGAGGAACATCAAAGCTACCATCCTGAGAGAAACATAAGTAATAAGGAGTCCCAATCGTAGCTCTATGCCTCCAGACAATGTAGAAACATACTTGTAGTGTATGTAATGATCAAGACAGACCCATACTTAGCCAAACAGCATTAGGTTCTCCACGGGACTATGAGGAGCAACATGTGTGACATGATTCTTATTCCTTGAGAGGAACATCAAAGCTACCATCCTGAGAGAAACATAAGTAGTAAGGAGTCCCAATCGTAGCTTTATGCCTCCACACAATGTAGAAACATACTTGTAGTGTATGTAATGATCAAGACGGACCCATACTTAGCCAAACATGCATTAGGTTCTCCACGGGACTATGAGGAGCAACATGTGTGACATGATTCTCATTCCTTGAGAGGAACATCGAAGCTACCATACTGAGAGAAACATAAGCAGGAAGGAGTCCCAATCGTAGCTCTATGCCTCCACACAATGTAAAAACATACTTGTAGTGTATGTAATAATCAAGACGGACCCATACTTAGCCAAACATGCATTAGGTTCTCCACGGGACTATGAGGAGCAACATGTGTGACATGATTCTCATTCCTTGAGAGGAACATCAAAGCTACCATCCTGAGAGAAACATAAGTAGTAAGGAGTCCCAATCGTAGCTCTATGCCTCCACACAATGTAGAAACATACTTGTAGTGTATGTAATGATCAAGACGGACCCATACTTAGCAAAACATGCATTAGGTTCTCCACGGGACTATGAGGAGCAACATGTGTGACATGATTCTCATTCCTTGAGAGGAACATCAAAGCTACCATCCTAAGAGAAACATAAGCAGTAAGGAGTCCCAATCGTAGCTCTATGCCTCCACACAATGTAGAAACATACTTGTAGTGTATGTAATGATCAAGACAGACCCATACTTAGCCAAACAGCATTAGGTTCTCCACGGGACTATGAGGAGCAACATGTGTGACATGATTCTTATTCCTTGAGAGGAACATCAAAGCTACCATCCTGAGAGAAACAAAAGTAGTAAGGAGTCCCAATCGTAGCTTTATGCCTCCACACAATGTAGAAACATACTTGTAGTGTATGTAATGATCAAGACGGACCCATACTTAGCCAAACATGCATTAGGTTCTCCACGGGACTATGAGGAGCAACATGTGTGACATGATTCTCATTCCTTGAGAGGAACATCAAAGCTACCATCCTGAGAGAAACATTAGTAGTAAGGAGTCCCAATCGTAGCTCTATGCCTCCACACAATTATAGAAACATACTTGTAGTGTATGTAATGATCAAGACGGACCCATACTTAGCCAAACATGCATTAGATTCTCCACGGGACTAGGAGGAGCAACTTGTGTGACATGATTCTCATTCCTTGAGAGGAACATCAAAGCTACCATCCTGAGAGAAACATAAGTAGTAAGGAGTCCCAATCGTAGCTCTATGCCTCCACACTATGTAGAAACATACTTGTAGTCTATGTAATGATCAAGACGGACCCATACTTAGCCAAACATGCATTAGGTTTTCCACGGGACTAGCAGGAGCAAAATGTGTGACATGATTCTCATTCCTTCAGAGGAACATCAAAGCTACCATCCTGAGAGAAACATAAGTAGTAAGGAGTCCCAATCGTAGCTCTATGCCTCCACACAATGTAGAAACATACTTGTAGTGTATGTAATGATCAAGACAGACCCATACTTAGCCAAACAGCATTAGGTTCTCCACGGGACTATGAGGAGCAACATGTGTGACATGATTCTTATTCCTTGAGAGGAACATCAAAGCTACCATCCTGAGAGAAACATAAGTAGTAAGGAGTCCCAATCGTAGCTTTATGCCTCCACACAATGTAGAAACATACTTGTAGTGTATGTAATGATCAAGACGGACCCATACTTAGCCAAACATGCATTAGGTTCTCCACGGGACTATGAGGAGCAACATGTGTGACATGATTCTCAATCCTTGAGAGGAACATCGAAGCTACCATACTGAGAGAAACATAAGCAGTAAGGAGTCCCAATCGTAGCTCTATGCCTCCACACAATGTAAAAACATACTTGTAGTGTATGTAATAATCAAGACGGACCCATACTTAGCCAAACATGCATTAGGTTCTCCACGGGACTATGAGGAGCAACATGTGTGACATGATTCTCATTCCTTGAGAGGAACATCAAAGCTACCATCCTGAGAGAAACATAAGTAGTAAGGAGTCCCAATCGTAGCTCTATGCCTCCACACAATGTAGAAACATACTTGTAGTGTATGTAATGATCAAGACGGACCCATACTTAGCAAAACATGCATTAGGTTCTCCACGGGACTATGAGGAGCAACATGTGTGACATGATTCTCATTCCTTGAGAGGAACATCAAAGCTACCATCCTAAGAGAAACATAAGCAGTAAGGAGTCCCAATCGTAGCTCTATGCCTCCACACAATGTAGAAACATACTTGTAGTGTATGTAATGATCAAGACGGACCCATACTTAGCCAAACATGCATTAGGTTCTCCACGAGACTATGAGGAGCAACATGTGTGACATGATTCTCATTCCTTGAGAGGAACATCAAAGCACCATCCTGAGAGAAACATAAGTAAGGAGTCCCAATCGTAGCTCTATGCCCCCACACAATGTAGAAACATACTTGTAGTCTATGTAATGATCAAGACGGACCCATACTTAGCCAAACATGCATTAGGTTCTCCACGGGACTATGAGGAGCAACATGTGTGACATGATTCTCATTCCTTGAGAGGAACATCAAAGCTACCATCCTGAGAGAAACATAAGTAGTAAGGAGTCCCAATCGTAGCTCTATGCCTCCACACAATGTAGAAACATACTTGTAGTGTATGTAATGATCAAGACGGACCCATACTTAGCAAAACATGCATTAGGTTCTCCACGGGACTATGAGGAGCAACATGTGTGACATGATTCTCATTCCTTGAGAGGAACATCAAAGCTACCATCCTAAGAGAAACATAAGCAGTAAGGAGTCCCAATCGTAGCTCTATGCCTCCACACAATGTAGAAACATACTTGTAGTGTATGTAATGATCAGGACGGACCCATACTTAGCCAAACATGCATTAGGTTCTCCACGAGACTATGAGGAGCAACATGTGTGACATGATTCTCATTCCTTGAGAGGAACATCAAAGCGACCATCCTGAGAGAAACATAAGTAGTAAGGAGTCCCAATCGTAGCTCTATGCCTCCACACGATGTAGAAACATACTTGTATTGTATGTAATGATCAAGACGGACCCATCCTTAGCCAAACATGCATTAGATTCTCCACGGGACTAGGAGGAGCAACATGTGTGACATGATTCTCATTCCTTGAGAGGAACATCAAAGCTACCATCCTGAGAGAAACATAAGTAGTGAGTAGTCCCAATCGTAGCTCTATGCCTCCACACAATGTAGAAACATACTTGTAGTCTATGTAATGATCAAGACGGACCCATACTTAGCCAAACATGCATTAGGTTCTCCACGGGACTAGAAGGAGCAAAATGTGTGACATGATTGTCATTCCTTGAGAGGAACATCAAAGCTACCATCCTGAGAGAAACATAAGCAGTAAGGAGTCCCAATCGTAGCTCTATGCCTCCACACAATGTAAAAACATACTTGTAGTGTATGTAATAATCAAGACGGACCCATACTTAGCCAAACATGCATTAGGTTCTCCACGGGACTATGAGGAGCAACATGTGTGACATGATTCTCATTCCTTGAGAGGAACATCAAAGCTACCATCCTGAGAGAAACATAAGTAGTAAGGAGTCCCAATCGTAGCTCTATGCCTCCACACAATGTAGAAACATACTTGTAGTGTATGTAATGATCAAGACGGACCCATACTTAGCAAAACATGCATTAGGTTCTCCACGGGACTATGAGGAGCAACATGTGTGACATGATTCTCATTCCTTGAGAGGAACATCAAAGCTACCATCCTGAGAGAAACATTAGTAGTAAGGAGTCCCAATCGTAGCTCTATGCCTCCACACAATTATAGAAACATACTTGTAGTGTATGTAATGATCAAGACGGACCCATACTTAGCCAAACATGCATTAGATTCTCCACGGGACTAGGAGGAGCAACTTGTGTGACATGATTCTCATTCCTTGAGAGGAACATCAAAGCTACCATCCTGAGAGAAACATAAGTAGTAAGGAGTCCCAATCGTAGCTCTATGCCTCCACACAATGTAGAAACATACTTGTAGTCTATGTAATGATCAAGACGGACCCATACTTAGCCAAACATGCATTAGGTTCTCCACGGGACTAGCAGGAGCAAAATGTGTGACATGATTCTCATTCCTTCAGAGGAACATCAAAGCTACCATCCTGAGAGAAACATAAGTAGTAAGGAGTCCCAATCGTAGCTCTATGCCTCCACACAATGTAGAAACATACTTGTAGTGTATGTAATGATCAAGACAGACCCATACTTAGCCAAACAGCATTAGGTTCTCCACGGGACTATGAGGAGCAACATGTGTGACATGATTCTTATTCCTTGAGAGGAACATCAAAGCTACCATCCTGAGAGAAACATAAGTAGTAAGGAGTCCCAATCGTAGCTTTATGCCTCCACACAATGTAGAAACATACTTGTAGGGTATGTAATGATCAAGACGGACCCATACTTAGCCAAACATGCATTAGGTTCTCCACGGGACTATGAGGAGCAACATGTGTGACATGATTCTCATTCCTTGAGAGGAACATCGAAGCTACCATACTGAGAGAAACATAAGCAGTAAGGAGTCCCAATCGTAGCTCTATGCCTCCACACAATGTAAAAACATACTTGTAGTGTATGTAATAATCAAGACGGACCCATACTTAGCCAAACATGCATTAGGTTCTCCACGGGACTATGAGGAGCAACATGTGTGACATGATTCTCATTCCTTGAGAGGAACATCAAAGCTACCATCCTGAGAGAAACATAAGTAGTAAGGAGTCCCAATCGTAGCTCTATGCCTCCACACAATGTAGAAACATACTTGTAGTGTATGTAATGATCAAGACGGACCCATACTTAGCAAAACATGCATTAGGTTCTCCACGGGACTATGAGGAGCAACATGTGTGACATGATTCTCATTCCTTCAGAGGAACATCAAAGCTACCATCCTAAGAGAAACATAAGCAGTAAGGAGTCCCAATCGTAGCTCTATGCCTCCACACAATGTAGAAACATACTTGTAGTGTATGTAATGATCAAGACGGACCCATACTTAGCCAAACATGCATTAGGTTCTCCACGAGACTATGAGGAGCAACATGTCTGACATGATTCTCATTCCTTGAGAGGAACATCAAAGCACCATCCTGAGAGAAACATAAGTAGTAAGGAGTCCCAATCGTAGCTCTATGCCCCCACACAATGTAGAAACATACTTGTAGTCTATGTAATGATCAAGACGGACCCATACTTAGCCAAACATGCATTAGGTTCTCCACGGGACTATGAGGAGCAACATGTGTGACATGATTCTCATTCCTTGAGAGGAACATCAAAGCTACCATCCTGAGAGAAACATAAGTAGTAAGGAGTCCCAATCGTAGCTCTCTGCCTCCACACAATGTAGAAACATACTTGTAGTGTATGTAATGATCAAGACGGACCCATACTTAGCCAAACATGCATTAGATTCTCCACGGGACTAGGAGGAGCAACATGTGTGATATGATTCTCATTCCTTGAGAGGAACATCAAAGCTACCATCCTGAGAGAAACATAAGTAGTAAGGAGTCCCAATCGTGGCTCTATGCCTCCACACAATGTAGAAACATACTTGTAGTGTATGTAATGATCAGGACGGACCCATACTTAGCCAAACATGCATTAGGTTCTCCACGAGACTATGAGGAGCAACATGTGTGACATGATTCTCATTCCTTGAGAGGAACATCAAAGCGACCATCCTGAGAGAAACATAAGTAGTAAGGAGTCCCAATCGTAGCTCTATGCCTCCACACGATGTAGAAACATACTTGTATTGTATGTAATGATCAAGACGGACCCATCCTTAGCCAAACATGCATTAGATTCTCCACGGGACTAGGAGGAGCAACATGTGTGACATGATTCTCATTCCTTGAGAGGAACATCAAAGCTACCATCCTGAGAGAAACATAAGTAGTGAGTAGTCCCAATCGTAGCTCTATGCCTCCACACAATGTAGAAACATACTTGTAGTCTATGTAATGATCAAGACGGACCCATACTTAGAAAAACATGCATTAGGTTCTCCACAGGACTATGAGGAGCAACATGTGTGACATGATTCTCATTCCTTGAGAGGAACATCAAAGCTACCATCCTAAGAGAAACATAAGCAGTAAGGAGTCCCAATCGTAGCTCTATGCCTCCACACAATGTAGAAACATACTTGTAGTGTATGTAATGATCAAGACGGACCCATACTTAGCCAAACATGCATTAGGTTCTCCACGAGACTATGAGGAGCAACATGTGTGACATGATTCTCATTCCTTGAGAGGAACATCAAAGCACCATCCTGAGAGAAACATAAGTAGTAAGGAGTCCCAATCGTAGCTCTATGCCCCCACACAATGTAGAAACATACTTGTAGTCTATGTAATGATCAAGACGGACCCATACTTAGCAAAACATGCATTAGGTTCTCCACGGGACTATGAGGAGCAACATGTGTGACATGATTCTCATTCCTTGAGAGGAACATCAAAGCTACCATCCTGAGAGAAACATAAGTAGTAAGGAGTCCCAATCGTAGCTCTATGCCACCACACAATGTAGAAACATACTTGTAGTGTATGTAATGATCAAGACGGACCCATACTTAGCCAAACATGCATTAGATTCTCCACGGGACTAGGAGGAGCAACATGTGTGATATGATTCTCATTCCTTGAGAGGAACATCAAAGCTACCATCCTGAGAGAAACATAAGTAGTAAGGAGTCCCAATCGTTGCTCTATGCCTCCACACAATGTAGAAACATACTTGTAGTGTATGTAATGATCAGGACGGACCCATACTTAGCCAAACATGCATTAGGTTCTCCACGAGACTATGAGGAGCAACATGTGTGACATGATTCTCATTCCTTGAGAGGAACATCAAAGCGACCATCCTGAGAGAAACATAAGTAGTAAGGAGTCCCAATCGTAGCTCTATGCCTCCACACGATGTAGAAACATACTTGTATTGTATGTAATGATCAAGACGGACCCATCCTTAGCCAAACATGCATTAGATTCTCCACGGGACTAGGAGGAGCAACATGTGTGACATGATTCTCATTCCTTGAGAGGAACATCAAAGCTACCATCCTGAGAGAAACATAAGTAGTGAGTAGTCCCAATCGTAGCTCTATGTCTCCACACAATGTAGAAACATACTTGTAGTCTATGTAATGATCAAGACGGACCCATACTTAGCCAAACATGCATTAGGTTCTCCACGGGACTAGAAGGAGCAAAATGTGTGACATGATTGTCATTCCTTGAGAGGAACATCAAAGCTACCATCCTGAGAGAAACATAAGCAGTAAGGAGTCCCAATCGTAGCTCTATGCCTCCACACAATGTAGAAACATACTTGTAGTGTATGTAATGATCAGGACGAACCCATACTTAGCCAAACATGCATTAGGTTCTCCACGGGACTATGAGGAGCAACATGTGTGACATGATTCTCATTCCTTGAGAGGAACATCAAAGCTACCATCCTGAGAGAAACATAAGTAGTAAGGAGTCCCAATCGTAGCTCTATGCCTCCACACAATGTAGAAACATACTTGTAGTGTATGTAATGATCAAGACGGACCCATACTTAGCAAAACATGCATTAGGTTCTCCACGGGACTATGAGGAGCAACATGTGTGACATGATTCTCATTCCTTCAGAGGAACATCAAAGCTACCATCCTAAGAGAAACATAAGCAGTAAGGAGTCCCAATCGTAGCTCTATGCCTCCACACAATGTAGAAACATACTTGTAGTGTATGTAATGATCAAGACGGACCCATACTTAGCCAAACATGCATTAGGTTCTCCACGAGACTATGAGGAGCAACATGTCTGACATGATTCTCATTCCTTGAGAGGAACATCAAAGCACCATCCTGAGAGAAACATAAGTAGTAAGGAGTCCCAATCGTAGCTCTATGCCCCCACACAATGTAGAAACATACTTGTAGTCTATGTAATGATCAAGACGGACCCATACTTAGCCAAACATGCATTAGGTTCTCCACGGGACTATGAGGAGCAACATGTGTGACATGATTCTCATTCCTTGAGAGGAACATCAAAGCTACCATCCTGAGAGAAACATAAGTAGTAAGGAGTCCCAATCGTAGCTCTCTGCCTCCACACAATGTAGAAACATACTTGTAGTGTATGTAATGATCAAGACGGACCCATACTTAGCCAAACATGCATTAGATTCTCCACGGGACTAGGAGGAGCAACATGTGTGATATGATTCTCATTCCTTGAGAGGAACATCAAAGCTACCATCCTGAGAGAAACATAAGTAGTAAGGAGTCCCAATCGTGGCTCTATGCCTCCACACAATGTAGAAACATACTTGTAGTGTATGTAATGATCAGGACGGACCCATACTTAGCCAAACATGCATTAGGTTCTCCACGAGACTATGAGGAGCAACATGTGTGACATGATTCTCATTCCTTGAGAGGAACATCAAAGCGACCATCCTGAGAGAAACATAAGTAGTAAGGAGTCCCAATCGTAGCTCTATGCCTCCACACGATGTAGAAACATACTTGTATTGTATGTAATGATCAAGACGGACCCATCCTTAGCCAAACATGCATTAGATTCTCCACGGGACTAGGAGGAGCAACATGTGTGACATGATTCTCATTCCTTGAGAGGAACATCAAAGCTACCATCCTGAGAGAAACATAAGTAGTGAGTAGTCCCAATCGTAGCTCTATGCCTCCACACAATGTAGAAACATACTTGTAGTCTATGTAATGATCAAGACGGACCCATACTTAGAAAAACATGCATTAGGTTCTCCACAGGACTATGAGGAGCAACATGTGTGACATGATTCTCATTCCTTGAGAGGAACATCAAAGCTACCATCCTAAGAGAAACATAAGCAGTAAGGAGTCCCAATCGTAGCTCTATGCCTCCACACAATGTAGAAACATACTTGTAGTGTATGTAATGATCAAGACGGACCCATACTTAGCCAAACATGCATTAGGTTCTCCACGAGACTATGAGGAGCAACATGTGTGACATGATTCTCATTCCTTGAGAGGAACATCAAAGCACCATCCTGAGAGAAACATAAGTAGTAAGGAGTCCCAATCGTAGCTCTATGCCCCCACACAATGTAGAAACATACTTGTAGTCTATGTAATGATCAAGACGGACCCATACTTAGCAAAACATGCATTAGGTTCTCCACGGGACTATGAGGAGCAACATGTGTGACATGATTCTCATTCCTTGAGAGGAACATCAAAGCTACCATCCTGAGAGAAACATAAGTAGTAAGGAGTCCCAATCGTAGCTCTATGCCACCACACAATGTAGAAACATACTTGTAGTGTATGTAATGATCAAGACGGACCCATACTTAGCCAAACATGCATTAGATTCTCCACGGGACTAGGAGGAGCAACATGTGTGATATGATTCTCATTCCTTGAGAGGAACATCAAAGCTACCATCCTGAGAGAAACATAAGTAGTAAGGAGTCCCAATCGTTGCTCTATGCCTCCACACAATGTAGAAACATACTTGTAGTGTATGTAATGATCAGGACGGACCCATACTTAGCCAAACATGCATTAGGTTCTCCACGAGACTATGAGGAGCAACATGTGTGACATGATTCTCATTCCTTGAGAGGAACATCAAAGCGACCATCCTGAGAGAAACATAAGTAGTAAGGAGTCCCAATCGTAGCTCTATGCCTCCACACGATGTAGAAACATACTTGTATTGTATGTAATGATCAAGACGGACCCATCCTTAGCCAAACATGCATTAGATTCTCCACGGGACTAGGAGGAGCAACATGTGTGACATGATTCTCATTCCTTGAGAGGAACATCAAAGCTACCATCCTGAGAGAAACATAAGTAGTGAGTAGTCCCAATCGTAGCTCTATGTCTCCACACAATGTAGAAACATACTTGTAGTCTATGTAATGATCAAGACGGACCCATACTTAGCCAAACATGCATTAGGTTCTCCACGGGACTAGAAGGAGCAAAATGTGTGACATGATTGTCATTCCTTGAGAGGAACATCAAAGCTACCATCCTGAGAGAAACATAAGCAGTAAGGAGTCCCAATCGTAGCTCTATGCCTCCACACAATGTAGAAACATACTTGTAGTCTATGTAATGATCAAGACGGACACATACTTAGCCAAACATGCATTAGGTTCTCCACGGGACTATGAGGAGCAACATGTGTGACATGATTCTCATTCCTTGAGAGGAACATCAAAGCTACCATACTCAGAGAAACATAAGCAGTAAGGAGTCCCAATCGTAGCTCTATGCCTCCACACAATGTAGAAACATACTTGTAGTGTATGTAATAATCAAGACGGACCCATACTTAGCCAAACATGCATTAGGTTCTCCATGGGACTATGAGGAGCAACATGTGTGACATGATTCTCATTCCTTGAGAGGAACATCAAAGCTACCATCCTGAGAGACACATAAGTAGTAAGGAGTCCCAATCGTAGCTCTATGCCTCCACACAATGTAGAAACATACTTGTAGTGTATGTAATGATCAAGACGGACCCATACTTAGCCAAACATGCATTAGGTTCTCCACGGGACTATGAGGAGCAACATGTGTGACATGATTCTCATTCCTTGAGAGGAACATCAAAGCTACCATCCTGAGAGAAACATAAGTAGTAAGGAGTCCCAATCGTAGCTCTATGCCTCCACACAATGTAGAAACATACTTGTAGTATATGTAATGAGCAAGACGGACCCATACTTAGCCAAACATGCATTAGGTTCTCCACGGGACTATGAGGAGCAACATGTGTGACATGATTCTCATTCCTTGAGAGGAACATCAAAGCACCATCCTGAGAGAAACATAAGTAGTAAGGAGTCCCAATCGTAGCTCTATGCCCCCACACAATGTAGAAACATACTTGTAGTCT
>JAIUCV010003543.1:0-25527 GCA_026724425.1 Erythrophleum ivorense
CATTTGGACCTCTATAGAGGGAGAGCCAAATTTTTGAATTTCTAGGTCCTAATGCTATCCCAAGCACAACTTGAGTTACTATTCCATTATTTTTCATGGGCTAAATGCTATTTTCTTAGTCTAAAATTATTTTTAATCATTATTTAACATCTAGATCTTTCAAAAAAGTTATCATTTCCAAAGTTCATAGTAGAAACCTATAACAATAAACCTGGGAGCAAATATGGTTTTCCTTCAAGTTTGGTTCCAAATCCGTGTTTTACAAAATGAGTTGTCATGTTAATGACCTGAATTGATTTTTTATAAGTAGAAAATGATATTGATGAGCTCACATGCTCCCTAAAGGCAATACTAAATTAACTGGGCTTTTCGTTATGTAAATTTTATGCCATTAAATATGCTATTTTCTTTGAAATGTGTAACAATAAGCCTATGAGACACTGAGTAAAAGCTAGAGAGCTAAGGCATTACATTTTTTGTATTAGAGCAAAGGTTTAGGCACTTTAATAATGGGTATGGCTTGAGGAAGTGAATTGCCTAGTTATATATGACTTATATAGGACATTTTGGGTGCTAAAGGGTGGCATATGTGTATGTCTTATGCTAAGCTATGTTGGAATGGTGAACATTAGGGGAGATAGGCCTCTAGAGCAAATTCAGTTAGACTAAAGTAGAGCTAGTTGATCTTATGGCTAGAGCCCTACAAGCTTTGATGGCTTGGTGGGTTTTAGAGAGAGCCATGATGTACTAGCAGCAAGAGTTTATAATGTAGCTTTAAAAGAGGCTTGCTCAGAGAAGAAAAATGAAAGGCCTAATCCTCTTTAATCACCATATTCAGACCATTCTTAGATGTTTCGCCTATTACAGAGATGGGTAATAATGCAGCGCAGTATGAAGTAAGAACTGCAGCTACAAAGGAAATGAGTTTTAAAGGGGAAAATGAGAGAGTTATTCCCCCTAGCCATGACACCCAAATGTCCAAATGAATTAGAGGGTCTAGAAAGTTATCCCTTCAAGCCAAAGGCTAGAACCTATAGGTAACACTCCATACATAGAGCCTTGACAGCCCCAAGTTGCCATCTAACTAATGAATGAGTAATGTAACATGTAGAACCCTCTAGCCTTGATGGTGGGTTGAATACAGAGATAGTTAAGGCTCTGACCATATAGCTAGAAAGGATGTACCAGGTGATGATGGAGTGTATTATAGAATGGAAGGGCTTGTTGATCATATTTAGGCTAACATAAGAATGAACTACCATAGGGCAAATCAGAGCACAAAGAGTTAAGGCTCGTGGGTTGAACAAGATAAACGATAGATAAATGACCCACTTAATAGACACAAAGAATAATTAAGTGATAAAGGAGTAGCGAGCCGAGTGCATGAGTCTGAAAAAGAGACTAGCATAGTTTATAATTGAGCTTGAGGATATTTAAGATTGAGTAGCATTTAAAGCTAGGTTGTTAAACACGGGAGTAGTAAGGTTGTAAAGACCCGCCCATAAGGCTTTGACTCTAACCTAGAAGGCAACCCTATGTGATAGTGAATGATGGGCTAACACTGTGAGCTCAAGAGACATATATACAAAGGAATGATATGAGTACACAAGAAGGGAGTACTTTAGAGGTGGTACCCAAAAATGAATGTGACTAGCTCTGATAATACTATATATATATATTAATCCCTTTACTTTAGGCATTTTAATGATAAATTGTGGTTTAATGGATTTAATTGGAGGATATTTGATTTTATTGGCTATTTTCTACACTTTAGAAATTAATTTATAAAATTATTGATTTTAATGCATAAATTCTTTTAAATAATTTTGTAAATTTTCTTAATTAATTTTTTCCATTATTATTATTATTGTAGATTTTCATTGGGCAATGGAACTTAAAAGGATATTTGTTTAGAATTTTTAATAGAAATTTTAGAAATTAATATATATATAATACTTTTAAAAAAAGAAGCCATAGTTTCTCCACTCATCCATGCACATATTCCACTTCCACAAGCTTCCATGGGCTCCAAACAAATAGCTTCATTCTCATTCACACACTCACACAGCTCACTCTCACGTTTCATGCATGAGCTTCATTCCATATAGTTTTCTTTGTTCAAGTAACAGGCCCAGCAGCTACCCACTCACATGAAGCCATGGACATCCACGTAATAGCTCACAAGCATAGCAATAGCTCTTCCTCTATGTAAACACACCAGATGACACATATATGCAAATTTTCTCTTATACACATACACGGCCTTCCATTCACTCACTCACAAACCCACATAATAGATGCATGTGCATTTCCAGTTTTTACTCACACACGCAGCTGCACACACTACCAAGGCACGAGTCTTTTGCGCATGACACACACAGTCCTCTCTCTCATGTTGCCATCCAATTAGCTCTTCCTCTTGAAGCTACTAATACACGTCACATGGCACATAAACACATGCTCTTAGGTTGCACGTCATATAGCTTCATTCATTTACACTCCACCAGATCACTCATAGGCTTTCTCATTAGTAAGGGAGGCACAAGTTCCTCCATGTAGCTGCATGCTAACACGTGTAGGGGCAACTCACTCATCACATAAAAGGTAGTCTTAGATTCAAGCATTGCATAGCTAGTCCATGTGATCAGAAGAAGGAAAGATACACACATGGACACGATCACACATGATTTCAGAGGCTCGAGTATTATGAGATTGGAAGAAAGCACGTGAAATGCTACACTAAGGGGGGCCCATTAATTAAAAAGGAAGAGAAAGATGTGAACAACAAGAAGCGGAGCATATGTGAGACTTGAAAAGAAGGAAGAAACATTACACATAAAGTGTGTAATGCCATATTTCCGTGCCACATTTATACATCAAACCATTCTCATGCTCTAGAGACTTTTGGTTTTGCCTCACCCAATTTCTAAGACTTTTGGATTTTTCTCACTCTTGGCCTTAAGACTTTTGACTTAGCTTCACCCGTCCAAGGGACTTTTGGCCTACTCTCACCTATGCCTTGAGACTTTTGGCACATCCTCACCTATATTAAGGGACTTTTTGGCATTACCTCACCTTTATGAGCTAATCTCACAACCAAGGCCATTCAAGATCACACATTGGTACCAATGCAACATCAAGACATCAAGTGGCATGTTATCAAATCACAAGAGTACATGCAAACACATAATGACATATATATGCATATAAAGAATGTATAAAGAATAAGGTGGAGAGCTACCTTGAATTGGTGCAAGCCTTTCTTGATCCTTTTCCTTCCCCTTTTTGGTTCCACAAACACACCTAGGTGGATTGGAGTTCTCTTGGCCTAAGCATCATGAATAGCATACAATTACACTCTTGAAGTAACCCAAGACACTACACTTTTTCTTAAAAAAATAAATGATTCCATGGTTCACATGATGGCTCCATTGGTGGCCTATTGAAGCAACCCTTGTAATTTAAGTTCTATACTTCATTCTTTTTTCATTTCTAGGCTTCTTGACCCCATTTAAGTTCCTTGAAGCCATCACATAATCATTTGCACAAGTGGAAAACCAAGTTGCTTCTTAAGCCATCATTATGGACACCATTGTCCCATATCTCATTTCATGGCTCTTAAATTTTTTCCAATGGTTCCTCCGATCTTCTCACATCATAAGAGTCCCAAACCAAGGCTAGAATAAATTAAAACACCCTCCAACCTCATACTCTTGCCTTGGCCGAACCTATGGAGTAAAGTGGGGTTCTTGGACTTCTTGATTTTTTCTTAATGGGAGAGCCACTTGGGGAGGTTTCTAAAGATCTTAGGAGTTCAATGGAATTCTTAAACGGTCAAGGAAATTCATAGATTAAATCAGTTTTTATAATTCTCTCAAGAAGCCAACACTTTTCTAACTTAATTTCTATTGATTTGCCATGTAATTTCTTGGCATATTCCATCTTCCCATGGCCTAATTCCCTTGTTCGTCTCTTGTTTTAGATAAAACTTCTTCTCCCCTTCATGGTTCTGTTTTGGCTGAACATACACCCAAGAGGAGAGCAAAAGAATAAAGCAACTAGGAACAAGATTTACCTTAGTTTGAAGCTTACTTCTAAGGCTTCTCCTTCTTGGTTCTCCCTTTCTCAAGCAATTTAAACTCTCCCTCTAAATTTTGGACCAAAAATAGAACCAACCATTTCAAGAAAGCCATAGAAAGAGAGCATAGAAAGAGGGGAGCAAGAGTGGAAAAGAAAGAGCATGAAATTTTCCAAGATTCCTTACCTTTCTTGGCCAAGCTCTCTCTTTTCTATATTTTGGGCAAAATAGAATTGTGTTGGAGAGAGGAGAAGAATCGTGAGTTTTTAAGGAATGTCCAAGAAGGTTATTTTCTTGAAAAATTTCCCATTTTGCCATTTCATAATGGCATTTCCGATTTGGCTTCGTTTTAGCTCCTTTTTGAGAACCTTTATTTTCATTATAAAATTTAAGTTCCTAATTTAATAAAATGCTTTTGGAATCACCCAAATTAGAGCTAAAACCTTCTCGAACGAACTTATCAAAGTTTAAGTCAACCGACGTTGAAAAAAGTACACCAGATGGGCTTTATCGGTCCTAGGGCTTCCCATAGTTTTTGGGGTCTTTGAGAACCCTGGGCAACTCAAAATTTTCATTTTAAAAGCCCTCCTGTATGTTTTTCCAAAAATGCCACTAGCCTTTTTGCAAATTTTTTGAATCACTCCAGGCCCAATTTCTGGATAACTCAAGGCTCAAATATTCATTTTTCATTATTTAAAATTTTATCAAATTTTTATTTGGCCTTAAATCACTCGTCTCAAAGGGACTTGCTTTTCAAACTGACTCGTTACAATATTTTTACCATGTATCAGACGTTACAGATAGCTGGTTAGATATCAATTAGGAGAGTAATTGATGATTAATTGATTGAATTAAGTGCTGGGTTTTTCATTGACCTTCAATTATCCATGTATGTAGTCAAAATGTTTGATGAAATGCATATGAGAAATTGTGTGCTGAATGTCTAATTTGAGGTCTCTTTGGAGTTTAATTGATTAATTGAATATCTTAGGGTGATAATTCAAAGGCTAAATTGATTAGTTAATCACTCAATTTAAGTGTTCATTGATCTTAATGATAAGAGTTAATGATTCGATGTAGAGTTGAGGTTTCAATTCAACATTAAATTGTTAATCTCTTGAATCTTATGTGATAACTCAAGATACATTGCCATGAACACAAATAGGGACTCTTAGACCAGAACCAATGATAATTGAATTAGGATAAGGATAGTATATACCAAGGGATAATTCTAAAGCTAATCACATGTCTATCATTCACTTCTTAACTCTTGCAAATTAGTTAGTAGTTAGAATTTTAATTCAATTTAAATTTAGGCTAATTAGTTTATTTCAATTAAAACCCCCTTTAGTTAAGTAGCTATTAGAGTTCTTTTACACCTAGAAAACTCAATTAAATATTAAAATACATTTCCAAGAGAAACAATCTAGGTTGCACCTTATATTACAAATCTTTTCCAATCTAGTTTATTTGAGGTTACTCGACACAACCATCAAGCTCAATGTCAGAACTTTAAAGAGGAGAAAAAGAAAAGCTTAAGCGAGTCCAATGTTAATGTACGGTTAGCTTATGTGAGCTAACTGGAATTACAGTAAGCTGCAGCTTTAGTAAGACAAATGCCTTAGGCTAAGCATAAGTTGAGCCTAATAAAGAGTAATAAATAAAGTTTTACATGCAAGACAAGATGGATAGAAAAAGAACCCTAATTTAAAGAGAAAGTAGTTCAAAAAGATTACTAAATGAAGGTTCCCCTAAGTTGGATAAGAAGAAAATAAGATGTAATGAGATAGAGGACCACCCAATTAGTGGTCAGTAACCCCCAAGGGATAAACCCCTAATTTAACAATTATAAGGATATGAGAAAGTGAGGGAAAGCTGAGAACTAGTACACAAAAAGAGATGTCATCGCTTTAGTAGTGATTAAAGGAGAGTTAATAGAGTAAGCATAAAAAAAGCAGATGGATGAGAAATTCAACATTTCGTCTGATGAGCTTCCCTAATATAGGACTGGTGTAATGAAAAAGAATGCAAGTATTAAAAAGTATTAAGTGGAGCATCAAGTTCCCAGTAAAATAGATTCAAGACATGGAGAAGATATGGCCTGAATTGGGTTGGTATCACCCTATAATTAGTGAACTATGCTTTTAAAGATGAAAGTAGAAAATCTAAATAAAAAGTGCACCTAGTCCCTGAGTAGAATGTAGAGAGGAGCTAAGGCAAACAATTAGTACCTCAGTGCATTTAAGGAAGCTAGAGAAAGTTGAAAGCCACCTAAGAAAGTAAGCTCTGGGATTATGCAAAGTATTAATATAAGCTTAAGATTATTAAGGCAGAAAAGTTCTAAGGTTCACATGAAATAAGCTTCTTCCAAGAAGAATGATCTAGTTAAGAATAGAGGATGATAATAAGATGAATTAGACCACCTCATACTTTATAGAAAGTAAATAAGCAAAGGTGAACCCAGAAAGCATGAGACAACGTCAGCATTGAGGACATAATAAATTGAGAATAGATAGAAAGGTAATAAGAATGAGTGCATTAGGAAACAATGTTGTCCTAGGCATAGTTGCCCATAAAGTATGATGCAATGCCCTAAGTAGAGATAATTGGGCAATATAAAATGACCTTGGGATAAAATAATGAATTATGTAAAAGATTAAAGTAAGATTTTCCTTTCTTCCTCGAGTGTCATATGAAATAAAGTGAGATATAGAGAAGTAACCAAAGGGTACTTTAGATTGTTGGAAAACTTGTAATATACTAGCGATAGTGGCTTGAGCTCAGTCATGATGTAACGAATGCAATTTTTGTAAGACAACAAAATGAGTCATATAAAAGCAAGTCCCCTGAAATAAGCTAGATAATGTCCCAAAAAATTTGGGCAAAGCCTTATACTCCTAAAAATGATAATCCCAAGCTTAGACAAAAAGAAAAATGGAGCTAGGATGATGAAACAATTTGTGACAAAAACTGACGAAATATAATGACATTTTCATAAATAAGTTTAATTTTTTGAAAAACACATAGGAGGGCTTTTTAAATGGGAAATTTGAGTTTTCCAAGGTTTCTAGACGCCCTAAAAACCATAGGAAGCCTTAGGACTAGTAAAGCTCTCCGGTGTACATTTTTCAATGGCAGTGAGCCCAAACTTTGATGGATTTGTTCAAAAAGGTTTTAGCTCCAAATTGAGTGATTCCAAAGGCATTTTATTAAATTGGGAATCTAAATTTTATAATGGAAAAGATGGTTCTCAAAAAGGAGCTAAAATGAATCCAAAACAAAATTGCCATTATAAAAAGACGCAATTGGAATTTTTGAAAAAGTGTGTTTCTTGAAGCTTCTACACACTTCTCCCTTTTTCTCCTACCATCTTAAGCACGACTTTTTCTTCCCAAAATACATAAATGGAGCAGCTCTTCTAGGCACACAAGGAGAGGGAGAGAAAGAGGAGAAAAATCAAGAGAAAGGTAAGGAAATCTAAGGAATTTCATATTCCATCTTCCTCCAATCTTATTCTTCTCCTTTCCTCCTCTCTTTCCATGGTTTATTTGTGATGAATGGTTCTATTTTGGTCCAGAAATTAAGGGAGGAGTTTGAATTCCTTGTGGTGGAACAAACCAAGAAGAAAGAGCTTGGAAAACACACTTGAATCTAAGGTAAATTCTCACCTTGGTTGCTTCCTTCTCTTACTTCTTCTTGTTGTATATTTCAGCCAAGAACAGAACCATATAGGGGGAGGATTTTTTGCCCAAAAACAAGATAGGAACTAGGGTTTTGGGCCATGCGGAAGAGGAATATGGCAAGAAATTCCAAGAAAAACTAATAGAAATCAAGTTAGGAAAGTGTGGTGTTTTCTAGGATTTTGGAAAATCTAATTTTGTGTGAGTAATTCTTTGGCTAATTGAATGTTTCCTTGAGCTCCTATGACCCTTAGAAACCTCTGCAAGTGCCTCTCCCATCAAGAAAAACTCAAGAAATCTAAGAACCCCATTTATAGTGCTTGTCTTAGCCTAGGCTAGTTTTATGGGCTAGAGAGTGTTTTAAATTGTTCTAGCCTTGGTTTGAACTTCTTATGATGCTAGAAGATGGGAGAAACCCTTAGAAAAAATTTAGGAGCTATAAATTGGAAAATGGAACAATGGTGTCCATAATAGTGTCTTAAGAAATAACTTGGTTTTCCAATTGTAGAAGTGAATATGTGAGGGCTCCAAGGACCTTAAATGAGTCCAAGAAGTCAAAAAATAATGAGAGAATGGAGCCTAGAACTTGAAATGTGAGAGTTGCTTCAATGGACCATTTATGAAATCATTATGCCACTTATGGAACCAAGTGTGTGTTCAAGAGTAAGATTAGTGTCTTGGCTTGCTTCAAGTGTGTAATTGTGTGTTGTTTATGGTGTTTAGGCTAAGAGAACATACACCCACCTAGATGTGCTTGTGGGACCGAAAAAGGGAAGGAAAAGGATCAAGTAAAGCTTGCATAAATCTAAGGTAGCTTTCCACCTCATTCTTCTTGCATTCTTAGGTGCATATGTATATAATTGTGTGCTTATGTATGTTCTTGTGACTTGAGAATATGTCACTTGACACCTTCATATGACATTGGTACCAATGTGTTTCCTTGAATGGCTTTGTCTGTGGAAATGGCTCATGAGGGTGAAGTGATGCCAAAAGTCTTATGGCATAGGTTAGACAAGGCCAAAAGTCTCTTGGAAGGGTAAGGCCAAACCAAAAGTCCCTAGGCCAAGAGTGAGGCAAATCCAAAAGTCCTAGAAATAAGGTGAGGCAAAACCAAAAGTCCCTAGAACATGGTTTTAGCTTGAATGTAAATAAGTGGCATAGAAATTGTGACTTTGCATACTTTACGATTGCTAAACCTTCTATACATATGCTTTAATGTGTATATGCCTTGAATGTGTGTGTTATGTAATATCCAATTCTCTGAAAACGAGAGAAAACGCGAAAAACGTAACTTACAATTTTTTCGTAAATGAATGAAATTCACCGAATACAAAAGTAAGTCCCCCAAAATGGCTTAGTTAAGGTCCTAAAAAATTTGGAAAGCATTCTAGACTCCAAAAAATGAAAATCCCAAGCTCAGACAGAAAGAAAAACAGAGCTAGAATGAAGAAACAAAATTTAACGAAAAACTTACAAAATGTAATGGCATTTTTATAATTTTGACCAAATTTTGGAATTCACATGGGAGGGCTTTTTAAATGAATTTTTTGAGTTCTTCAAGGTTCTCAGGGGCACTAAAAACCATGGGAAGCCCTGAGACAGCTAAAGCTCTTCTGGTGGATATTTTCTAACATCGGTGCACCTGAACTTTGATGGATTCGTTTGAGAAGGTTTTAGCTCCGATTCGAGTAATTCCAAAGGCATTTTACTAAATTGGGAACCTAAATTTCATAATGGAAAAGATGATTCTCAAAAAGTAGCTAAAACAAAGTAAAAAAATGCCAAAACTGAAAGGCAAAATGAAAATTTTTAAAAAGCCTTCCTTCCTCCACTTATATATATAGGGCGCCCCACTCTCCCATTCATTTAGCTTCATATGTTTCTACCTTAGACTAGAGGAAAAACCCTAGGAGAGTGGCACACTATAAGGAGAGGAAGAGGAGGAGAAATCAAGGCTAAAAGGTATGAATTTTTGGTAGTTTTTCATGCTTTTTCCTTTCCAAACCTCTTTTCCTCCATTCTCCTTTATTTTCTATAATTATATTGAAGTATATGGATCTGTTTTAAGTGAGAAATTAAGAGAAAAATTCGGATTTGAAGAGAAGAGACCAAAGAAGATAGGATTCAAGTGAGAAAACAAAAAAAAAAGGTAATTTCTTCTTCCATGGTTGCTACCCTTTGCTCTTCTTCTCTCCACATTTCACCCCACTCAAGAAGTCATAGGATGGCTTAGTTTTTAGGCAGAACCAAGGGTGATTCTTAGAAAAAAGAGTGTGGAGAATAAGAATATGCAAAGAGAATTAACAAATAACCATGGAAATTCAAGATGCAAATTCTAAGGTTTTATATGTTCCTCATAAAATCTAATTTGATACCTCAATTTCTATACCTAAATGAGAGTTTAAATGAGCTCTTAAGATCCCTAGAAGTGTCCCCATATGCTTCATCCATCAAGAAACCAAAGCAAAGTCCATTGATGCCATAATGCTTCCTAGTTTCGGCCAAGAGGGGTTTAGGTACCTAGGGATAGTTTTAATTTGTTCCAAGCCTATTTTTGAGTTATATATGATAAGTGAAGATGAGGGGAGGCCTTGGAAAAAATTTAGAAATCATAGAAAGTGAGTTGGCCTTATATGTTCCATAATATGACCTAAAGAAGCAACATGTAGTTAGGCTCTTTATTTTAATTACGTGATGACTCCAAGAGGCTTAAAAGGAGTCAATAATCATATATAAAAGGAAAGAATGGAGCCTAGAATTTATTTCATGGGTGTTGCTTCATTAGGTGCATTCTTGAAATGATAAAAGGGTTTGTAGATCAAGTTAGTATTTAGAGAAGATATGTGGCCTTAGAATTAACTCCATGAACCTAATTGGCTTCAATGAATTATGTTTAAGCCAAGAGAAATGATCTCCTCCTTCTTAGGTGTGTGAGGTCAAGGGAGAGGATTCAAGACTCAAGGAAAAAGTGTATGAATGCAAGCAAGGTAGCTCATTCCTCCTTCTTTCATGCATGAGTGTATGCTTGGCTTATCTTTAAATGTGTGTATGTGTATTTTAAGCCATGAAAAATGTTCTAACATGAGCTTTTACTCCATGGTACCATGATGATGCATTATGTTTCTAAATGATGTTTATGATATTTGCTTAGTTTTACTTGAGTGTGGTGAAACTAAGAACCTTTAACCATGGTGAGGATGAGCCAAGAACCTTTATAGTTAGTTGAGACAAAGTAAAGATTTTCCCAAAAGTGAGGTTGACTCCCAAGAATAAGGTTAAGTCTAAAAACCTCTTAAAGAATGGGTGAGGCAAGTCCAAAATCCACAAGTGAATGGGTGAGGCTAATCTATATACTTGGCAAGTTTATGTATGCCATGTATGACTTTTTTGAATGCCAAGAATGCCTCTTGAATGATTGCACATGTTAATATGCCTATGCATGCATTTGTAAGACTTGTTTTACATCTTTTATGTGTGATTGAAAGAGAGATGAGCTACTGAGATTCTTTAAATCTTATTTCCTAGTGGACAATGTTCTAATATGCTAGGTGGACAAAGTAGATAAGGCAATGGAAGCCCACGCCTTGGAAGATGAGATTATGACAAGAAAGTGTTTAAATTTTGTTACTTTAAGGCCATATGAATAGCAAATGTTATAATCAATGGTTGTATATGTCCTATGATATTATGAACATATATAATTATGCTAACGTATCATGTATAAATGAGAGCTAAGGTTATATGTATGAAAATATGCATTTTGGACATGTAATGGCAAACTAGTATTATGGAAATGTATGTATTAATGAAAGTGGAATGGCCAAATTGAGATGCATTAGGTTTGGGACCACTTGGGCAGTTTATACAAGTCATATTCATGCTTTTAAACTTGCCCAAGAGGTGACAAACACTAAGAAAGACTATTTGGACACACTTGGTATCTAATATGGAGCAAAATTGACCATATTGGAAATCTATACCATTTTTTATCCAAATGAGCTCTTCTTGGTTTGAGATTTGCATGAAATTAGAGCTTATTGAGAGCTTTTTGGGAAGTTGAAGTATAGAAATTTTGGAGGTCTATGGAATATTTGATGAATTTTTAAAGTTAGGAAACTTTCTAATTTTGGTCAAGGGTATTGTTCATACTAATTTGAAAATGAATTTTATCACTTAGGGGGCAAATGATGTCCAATTGTCACAAACCTTTATAAGAAGAAACTAAACACTATTAGTGACTTGTGACAACTAGAAACACCCCATTTGGATGTCTAGAGAGGGAGATATGAATTTTTGAAATTGCTGTCTAGTAGCAGGCATCTAGATTGACCTAGGTTATTGTTTGATTAGTTTTTGATGCTTGGACATGCCTAAACTAGTCTAGAGTTATTTTTTTCCTCTAACTAACATCCATAGAATTCCATATTGGTATCATTTGCATGGATTGGATTTTTGTGGAATTAATTAGATATTTTTTAAGTTTGCAGCAGAAACTTGTATCAGTACCAGTAGCCAGTCTGACCTCTGCCCTTTTTTGAATGTCAAACGTCTTATGTGTAATGTTTCATGACCTAGACATATTTTTATCATAAGGTAGACATGTGTAGTGTAACACCATAATTTCTAGTTCATCTTATGCCTTTAATTAACTCAATTCCATGAATCATATAAGTTTCCAATGAAAAAGGCAATAAAATAATGAATATTTTCGCATTGCGTCGTGTATAAAAATTTTATTCAGTGTCACATGGACTATGTGAGCTCATACAATATATTCTCATATTTAACTACATGAATATAACTCATTTGGATAATGAAATGTGTAATATCCGGTCCTTCGAAAATGCAAGAAAACATAAGGAAACGAGAGAAACGTAACACGTGGTTTCTCCTTCAACGTACGAAATTCACTGGATACAGAAGTGAGTCCCCCAAATAGAGTAAATTGAGGTCCAATAAAATTAGAATAATATTCTAGACCACAAATAATGATGAGTCAAGGCTAGAGGTGCCCTAAAATTGGGGCCAAAATAGAATAAAAAAAAGGATCAGAAAAAGGTCCCGAAGAGTCTCCGAAGTCAAGTATGAAGGAGTCACAGACTAAAATAAAAAAAAAGTTATATGTAAGGCAAAATGTATAAATTGCCTGAAAGTTCATGGAATTTTAGTTTCACCCTCTATTCGTGGCTTTAGGCATGAATATCAAAAAATTGGGCAAGAATCTTAGAAATCCATGACCCACAGTTAAACTCAATTTGATGAGACGGGTCCAATGACACCACGTTGTCCAAATGGCCGGGCGGGATCCAGTCCAGGATCTGGTTAGCCCGATCAGTAGCCATGAGCAAAATAAAAAAATAAGTTGTAACAACTATAGAAATAGAAATAGCGAAAGGGCTAAGAAGCCCTGAAGGAGTTTCAAGACTAAATTGCAATAAATGAAAATTTTATAGTACAATCATAATACAAAACAGTGAAAATTACACTTATAGACTCGGGTGTCTAATTGACACTGAAATTTATGAGGATCGAGGTTAAGGGCCCCTGATCCATGTTTAAGGCTCAGTATGGCTAGAAAGTAGAAGAAACAATATTTATAAATTTTAAAATGTTTAAAGGTATGTATTGTACCGTAAAACCTTAATTGGGCCCAGACACCAATTTTTAGACTGCTGTAAGGCCCAATAGCTTATTCTAAAGGCCCAATAAGAGAAAAGAAGATATAATTAGGGTTTTAGAGAAGATGAAACGAAAATGTAAATATGAAACAAAAAGGAAAGAATAAAAAGATTTTAGTTAGTTTAAAGAATTAACCATGATTAAGTTAGAAATTAACCATAGTTGAGTTAAAAATTGACCATGGTTGAGTTAAGAAAATTAACCATGGTTACTAACCATAACTTAAGGGCTAAGAAAAGGTATCCAAGTGTGTGCCCAATAATTTTTGGAAGAAGATATTTAGTTATGAAATTAGGAAATCAAAAGAAAAAAGGAATGGAAGATTAAGATTTGATCTTGAAAAGGTTGATCTAAGGGCCTAAATTTAGTATGACTATTTAACTTCATTTAAATTCATCTCCTTCACCTTCATTCCACCATTTTCACTCCACACACAAGGGAGAAGGAGAGAAAAACATGAAGAGAGAGAGAGAGGGAGAAAAAGTGGAAGATGAAGTGAAATTAAGCAAAACTATCACCATTCTTCACTAAATTTCTTCATCTTCTTCATCCTTCAACAATTTTCTCTAAAGGGAAGCTGCATATTCAGCTTTTCTTCAAGGTGGAATGTTTCTCTAAGTGGGAAGAGAAAGGCTTTTAGTGTGAGAAAAGCAAAGAAAGCAAGGATTAAGCTTAAAGAGTAAGTTTTCTCCACCTTGCACTTGAAAATCACATGTTTTAGGTTAATTTTGTTAAACCTTAGCTATGAGTCACTTTTGGACAGCATATGGATCATTAGAAATTGAGTTTATATGTTGAATATGAAGGCCTAGGAATTGAGTTTATATATTGGCTATGGAGGCCATATGAGCTCATCCATTTTGTTGTATGCTGAAACTTTGAAAAACACAAAGATTGTAATTTTTGAGAAAATGGAAATGTTGGGGAGATGTTATCCGAATTTTCCCAACTTTTTTATGGCATTTTCTTAATTTTTATGGTGTTTTCTTAATGTATTAAAGTCATGTATACCAATTTTCAAGTCCTAAAACATAAAGGAAGAGGCTATGGAATTTTTAGAACCAAAGAAACTCACTTTTAGGCGTAAAACGGAGCTAGATTATGTTATGACCAAAACGTGTTGTTGGGGCTGGAATTTGATAATTTTATCCATTCCAATGGATTCAAAAGGGTGTTTTTAGCTAGGAATGCCTATAGAATAGCCTCCAAAACTCATGGAATAAAATTTCTAAATTTTGGCCAAGAAATGCATACTATTCGACCATAGTAAATTGGAAGGGAAGGAGTTGGATTTTCCCAATTCCAATGGTCCTATTAAGTTTAAAAAGGGCTATATTACTTTAGAATTTAGGGTCTATATGTTGATTGTCATGAATTATTATTATGATTATAGGGTTTGATAATTGTTTGGAAACTCCAAGAGCAAGTGGACCAAGACCTAAAGCTTAAGGAGCCTGATTGCTAAGGTAGTAGTTTTCCTTTTTCTTTCTTTAAGCTTGTGTGTTGGTATAATGATGAGTGTTATGGTATACTGAGTGTCATTTATGCTATAAGATGAGACATGTATACTGGGACATTGCTTGGCCTTGTATGAAATTCCTTGCATCACTATGTAGTATGTGATACCTTGATTGGTATCATGTTATGTACTTACATACTAGCTTGTGAATGAGATTAGTTTACTATTACTGAGATTTCATAATCTCACCCTAAACATAACCTATGTTAGGTCCGAGCTCAGGCAAGGAAAGGGCAAAAGGTGTGGAGGCATAAACTAAGGACTTTACTTTTATGTATCACATTTTGGTCATGTAATTAAGTATCTTTGATTCTTGTATGTATGAGTTATGGTATGGTAGTGTAAGGTACTCAGGTATGTAATAGAGAGCCATGTATATACTCAACTCTTAAGTAAAGAAAATATAACTAGCATGCCTAGAATGTAAAGATACATGTACTTATGTAAGGACAAATCAATATAAATATAATAATATGTTAAATGAGGGGTAAAAATCATCCGATTTTTGTAAGGATATTTTTATACAAATTCATATGTATTCTATTGAGTAAGCATTTTTTCCTTGTAAAGGACTTAGAGAGCTTGAATTAGAGCCTTGAACAGACCTCATATGATTTTTTTTATAATTAATTGCTTGTTTTCAAAGTTGGACAATATTTTGGGAATGACTAAATGAATAGTAAAATTGTATGAGGAAGTTCTCAAAAAAAGAAAAGAAAAGAAAATTTTCATCAATTCAAATTTCCAGTGGCTCTTCTAAGTTTTATATGAGGCATCCATAGTAGGAGAGGTGTTATATAGTGAGGTATGACAAAATGTGGTCTCTAATTCATGGAACTCGAAGGGAAGCTTAAAATCTTCATGCACATTTTTGGACAGAATTTGGCTTATTTATGTCACAACTTTGGAAAATCATAACTAAATCTAAAAAATTCAAAATCATGCATTCTTATCTATTCTGGAAAGTTAAAGATGCCTACTTCATACTAAAAATATGTCCAAACCATAACATCTATCACAGAGGACGTTTGACATTCGAAATGGTCTAGAGGTCAAGTTGTCCACTGGTGCTGTCACAGATTTCTATAGCAAATTTTGAAAATGTCCAATTAATTCTACAAAAATCCAATCCTTGCAAATCATACAAATCTAGAAAGCTATAAATGTTAACTAGAGGAAAAAAATAACTCCACAGCAGCTCAGGCATGCCTAGACCTCGACATCTAATCAAAAAGTAACTGAGGTCAGGTGAAGTTCCTGATACTAGATAGAATCTTTTAAAATTCATATCTCCCTTTGTAGACCTTCAAATGAGATGCTTCTAGTTGTCACAGGTCATTGGGAATATCTAGTTTCTCTGTATAAAATTTTGTGGTAATTGGACATCATTTGGGCCCTATGTAATAGATTTCATTTTCAGACCTGAATAAACAGTGACATGACCAAAACCGGAAAATTTGCCAACTTTGAAAATTCATCAAATATTCTGTAGACCTTCAAAAATTATGTTCTTTAATTTCCCAAAAATATATCAACAAGCTATAATTGCATGACAAATCTCAAATCAAGAAGAGCTCATTTGGCCAAAAAGTGACATGAGGTTCCATTATGGCCAATTTTGGCTCCATATAAGGTACCAAAATGTCCAAATAATTTTCCTTGAGTTTTGGCACCATTTGGGCAAGTCTAAAAGCATAATTAGAACTTATGTGAGCTATCCAAATGGTCCCAAACCTCATGCATCTCATTTTGGCCATTTCATCAATACATATATACACTTCATCAACTTTCCAAGAAACATAACTTGGCATTACATACTCAATTTACATTCTAGCATTCACACATCATATTCTTTCATTTCTACATCATATAATATCATAATTACATATGTTCCAAAGGTTATAGATCATATACAAGCATGGGTTACATCATTTGACATAAATATGGTCTTAAGGTAGTAAAACTCAAACACTTTGTTGTCAAACTCTTTCCTTCAAGGTAGTTGGCTTCCATTACCTTGTCTACTTGGTCCACCTAGCATGTGAGATCATTGGAGAGGAGGGAATGAGATTCAAAGAATCCCAATAGCTTATCTCCCATTCAATCATACATAATGGATGCAAAACAAGTCTTGAAAATGCATGCATGGATATAACAGATGTCATGAACATTCAAGAAGAAAGCTTGGCATATGAATAAGTCATACAAGACATCCAAGAGTTTACCAAGTGGATGGATTGACCTCACCCTTTTCCTCATGGATTTTGGACTTGCCTCACCTATTCTTTAAGTGATTCTTAGACTCAACCATGCTTTTGGGAGCCCACTTTGCTTTTAGAAGACTTTTTACTTTGTATTAACTAATCTTAAGGGTTCTTGGCTCATCCTCACCATGGTTAAGAGTTCTTGGCCTCACCGCACTCAAGCAAACTCAAACAAATATCATAACATCATTTAGAAACATAATATGTCATCATAAAATCATGGTATATAAAATCATGCTAGCATACTTTTCATGGCTTGAAAATACACATACACACATTCTAAGACAAGCTAAACATATATCCATGCATGAGAGAAGGTGGAGAGAGCTACGTTGCACACAATCACACACTTTTCCCTTTGAAATAATGCTCACCTTTTCGGCCACACACACAAAAAGGTGTGGAGATGCTTTCTTTTGGCCTATACACAATCTATGGAATCCAATTAGGTTCATGAACTAAATTCTAAGGTCATACAATTTGCTTAGACATTAGGTTGGCTTATAATCTCATTATAGTTCCATAATTGCACCTAATTAAGCAACATCCCTCAAATAAATTCTAGGCTCCATTCTTTCCTTTCAAATATGATTCTTGACTCCTTTTAAACCTCTTGGAGTCATCACACATTTAAAATAAAGAGCCTAATTATATGTTGCTTCTTTAGGTCATAATATGGAACCTAAAGCACCGATTCACTTTCTATGAGTCCTAAATTTTTCTCAAGGCCTCCCCTCATTTTCATTCATCATATATGACTTAAAACTGAGCTTGAAAAAGTTTAAAACTCTCTGTAACTACCCTAACCTACTTAGGCTGAGACAAGGATCATTTTTAGTCTTCTTGAAGATTTCTTTGTTTTCTCAAGGCGAGAAGCATATGGGGAGCCTCTTAGGGATCTTGAGAGCTCAATTAATCTCTTATTTAGGCCTAGGGATCATCATACAAAATCAGATTTTACAAGGTGCAATTAAAACCCTAGAAATTGCATCTTGAAATCTAATGATTTTTTGTTAATTCCCTTTGCATATTTGTATTCTCCACACCCTTTTTCCTTAGATTTATCCTTGATTCTACCTAAAAATTAACTTCTCCTAGGGTTCCTTAGGTGTGTCAAATTGGAGAAGAAGAAGAATTAAAAATAGCAACCATAGGAAGAGAAATTACCTAGTTTTCTTGCTTTTTCTTACTTTCTCCAAGTTCCTCTCTTCAAATCTGATGTTTCCCTTAAGTTTCTCCCTTAAATCAAATTTGTAAACTTTATTTTAATCAAAGAAAACAAAGGAGAATGAAGGATAGGAGGTGTGGATGGAAGAAAGCATGACAAATTCCATGGAAGCATACTTTTAAGCTTGGATTTCTCCTTCTTCTTCTTTCTCTCTTGTGCGCCTAAAAGCCTAGCTGCCTTTTCTGAAATTAAACCAAAAATTTTGAGTCTAAATGAGGGAGAGAGTGGGGCGCCACCTATAAATAAGGGGAGGAGGAAGCTGTTTTCAAAAATTCCCATTTTACCGTTCATTCTTTGTATTTTCATTTCTCCTTCATTTTAGCTCCTTTTTTAGAACCTTCTTTTCCATTATAAAATTTAGGTTCCCAATTTAGTAAAATACTTTTGGAATCACTCAAATCGGAGCTAAAAATTTCCTAAATGAATCCATCAAATTCAGGTGCACCGACGTTGGAAAATGTCCACCGGAGGAGATTTAGCTGTCTCGGGGCTTCCCATGGTTTTCATTTAAAAAGCCGTCCTGTGTGAATTCCAAAATTTGCTCAAAATTACAAAAATACCATTACATTTTGTAAGATTTCCATCAAAATTTGTTTCTTCATTCTAACTCTATTTTTTCTTCCGTTTGAGGCTAGGATTCTCATTTTTAGAAGTCTAGAATGTTACTCAAATTTTTGGGATCTTAACTACTTCATTTCAAGGGACTTACTTCGAAAACATGCCTATTTCCATCGTTTAATGAAAACCAGACATTACATGTAGCTTTCCAGAATGGTAAAGAATGCATGATTTTGATTTTTCTAGAATTTGTTATGATTTTCCAAAGTTTATAACAGAAAATGGGAATTTCTGGCCGAGGCTACATCATAAAAATTTGTGTGTCTCATGCATTTGCACGAGTTCTAGGCCACTTTTGGTGATGGATTTGAGTTGTATCTATGTAATTAAATATGAGAATGTGATACATGAGTCCATACTACCCATGGGACTCTGAAAAGAGAATTTATACATAGCGCAATGCAAAGAAATGTAATATTTTAATGCCATTTTCCCACTTTCTTTTGTTATTCATAGCATGAGACTTAGAAGTAACATGAGGTAAGGCTAGAAATCTATGGTGTTACATGTGAGCTATTGAGATTCAAGGAATCTCACTCCCCTTCCCTTCATTATCTTAAAATGCTTAGGTGATGTCCAAGAGTATTGAAAAGTTGTACTTTGTCCATTATGTAGCTTGTTTTGTATTTAAATGCCAAAGTTAATTTGTACATATTATTTTTGAGATGTAAGCTCATGGACAAATGTAATATGATGTATGACTCTTGTATAAACTATACATGGCATGAAATCCATGGAAATGAGAATTTTGGCTTCTTGATAGCTTGATGTATTAGTGCATTAATGGAAGTGGAATGGTCAAATTAAGATGCATGAGGTTTAGGACCGCTTGGGCAGTTCATACAAGTTATATTCATGCTTTTAAACTTATCCAAGAGGTGCCAAATTCAAAGGAAGGGCATTTGGACTAAAGTGATACCTTATGAGAGGCAAAATTGGCCATTTTGGTGAGCTATATCACTTTTGTCTAAATGAACTCTTCTTGGTCTGAAATTTAGCATGCATCTAGATCTTGTTAAGATATTTTTAGGAAGCTAAAGTGAGTATTTCTTGGAGGTTTATGAAATATTTGGAAATTTTTTGAAATTGAGAAGTTTTTTTGGTTTGGCTACTGGTACTGTTCATATAGTCCAAAATTTATTCTCTGTCATTCATGGGGCAAATGATGTCAAATTGCCATAAACTTTTACATAGAGGAACGAAACCTTTCTTGTGACTTGTGCCAATTGGAAGAACTTCATTTGGATGTCTAGAGAGGGAGATATGAATTTTTGAAGTTGCTGTCCAGTACCAGGCGACCAATTAGACCTATGTTATTATTTGATTGATTTTTGGGGTCTAAACGTTCTTGGATTGGTCTGGAACTATTTTTTTTCCTTTGTTTAACATATTTATCTTTCCAAATTGGTATATATTGTGTGGATTAGATTGTTTTGTAATTAATTGGATATTTTTTAAGTTTATGATAGTAAATTGTATCAGTATCAAGCATCAGTCAGACCTTTGTAGATATTTCATTGTCAAACATGGTCTATATGGGATTTTTGTGGCTAGGACTTTTTTTTTTGTAGTGTTGACATCTAGAGTTTTCTAGAAAGATATGGTTTATGTGATTTCAATTTTTTTACATTTAGTTATGATTTTTCAAAGTTACTCTTAAAATCTGCCACATGCTGTTCGAGAAGAAATGATGGAATTTCGGGGTTTTTAGCTTGAAACCATGGAATTGTGTGATGTTTTAAGTTATGTGGGATTTTTTCCAATGGAAAATGGATAGATAATGTTATTGAATAACCTACAGGGCCCACCTAACATGAATTGAAATTATCCCGTCGTAACTCGATAAAAGTGTATTATCTTCATACTTTTCCTTGCTTTTATCTTGTGAATGTGCACCAATTGCCCAAAATGAAAAAGTATGATAATAGAAATATAAGGTATTACACATGATACATCTATGTATTAGTGATTGATTCTATGATTTGCTTGCAACGATCGTTACATGATATAGAGTTTAGCCAACTCAATAGTAATGTAACTTGAGTGCATAGCAAATAATGGCATTGACCATAAAGAGTGTCCTGATAATCGAAGAGTATCCTAGTTAATTAAGTGAAAGGATAAGCTAAAGAAAAAGAAGGTAAGGGATTCCAGTGAGGCTAGACTATAAGGAAAAAGTATGAAAAAAGGAATCCCCAGTATAAAATGATGTAAAGGGAATGTGTTGGCAATATTAGAATGTTAAAAGCTAGACAACACGAGTTCAACATGTGTAGTATGGGTCCCTTATGATATAACTGAATGAAATGAAATAGGACCAATATCTAATATCTATCTTATGAGAGATGTTAGGTACACTTTATGTGTGAGAGAATATGGGCATAGTCAAAAATTGTAAGATAAGATAAAAAATGGCAGAATGAATACAGATAAAATAAAGTAAGCTAGCAAGATAAAGAAAGAAAGCATGATAAAAAGGTTAAAAGTGGGACTAGATGACCCTATAGGGAGTAGTAAGTAAAAGCCAAAATACTCCTAAACATTATTAGTATAAGATCAACAGAGAAGAAAATGATACATATCCCACTTCACATGAAAAGCATAATAGACATCCGAGTTCAACTTTAGAGATTATGAGCGATGGTTACCAAACTTAGTGAGTATGTATTTTACTATCAAATACAGTGATCTTAGGCTTTAACATCTCCTAGAGATGGATCACAATAAATCCAAGCACAATATAGCAGGTTGTAGTAAACCCTAGCAAGGCTCTGAGAGGTCACAGTAGATCCCACAAAGATGCAAAGAGCTTACAGTTACAGTACAACAGTTCTCTGGGGAGATGATGGCCTAAGATAGTTTTATAGACTAGTTTAGTCTTAGAGACTAGTATAATTTCAAATAGTTTTTGTCTTAAAGGCTAGAGACTTCCTAGGTCTGATAGACTATTGCCACAAAGATATTAGGGCTATACTCAAACAATTAGACTACTTATTAGACCTCTTTGATAGATGAGTATAGTATGTGGGATGAAGAAAGCAAGAAAGCAGCTTTGTAGAGTTATAGTTAGATGAACAACTACCCAACATATATTGAACCAAACCTAGGGATAAAGAGATCTCTATATGCCAGAGTTATGCATTCAAAGAAGGGTCAGATGTAGTTTTATGATAGAGTAAGCAGTGGACTATGTCTCCAGCAGCTAAGATTATGAAAAATCAGCATCTCACATAAGCATAGTATTAGTCAGCAGTAGTCACTCTTTAATGTTAGTACAGAAAAAGTAAGAGTTATGATGATCAGTTATTAAGCTGAGAAGTCGACTAGGACCCACTCTCAAGTAAATAAAGAGAGTAAAGAAAAGTCCAGGCTTAAAGAGGCAAGTATAATAAGTGAGTAATGAGACTAAGGCAATTGAGAATAAACGCCCTTTAAAGAAGCCATGATCCCAGTAAATGATTAAGACATTAGGCCTATGATAGAAAGAAATATGAGTTGTGACTATGGGATAAGCTAGTAAGGAAAAGAGTAAAGTAAATGGTGGACTGTACACTTAAGTAAGTTAAGTGAATAGGTAGAAGCCTCCGATAGCTGCTAATGAATAAAGAAAGATTATGAGACTTCATAGGAAGTCATTAGGAGATGATAAGATAGATGTAATACTAATAAGATATCCCCAAAAGTATATGCAAGTGAGTCAACTAAGCAGGAAAATTCACCCTTATAAATGGGGTAAGACTGATATGAAATAGTAAGCTCTCTCATTAAATAAACCAAAGGTATTAGGATATGTTACAGTGTTAGGGGTTAGTCTCCCTTATGACAAAAACAAGTCACATGCTTTGTAGCAATTGTACAAAGAAAGAGAATCAAATACAGTAGATTAGTAACATTAATTTCTTGGTAGAAAGAAAGTTAAAAAAACCTAGTCTTTAAAAGAAGTAAATAAAGCCAAGAAAAAGGGGAAAGAAAGGGCCAGTTAGCGAGAATATGAGAAAAGCAAGGTGAGGTTATACCCCTGAATTTCGAGGATGAAATTTATTTAAGGGGGAATCAAATGTAACGTATGGTTTTCGTAAAAACAACGGAAATGAACTAGTTATAAAAGGAAGTCTTCTAAATAGAAAGATTTAAGGCCAAATAAAATTAAAGTAATAATCTAGACCTCAAATAATGAGAATACAAAGCCCCAGATGCCCTAAAAATAAAGCTAGAATAACTAAATGAAAATTGATAGAAGTGTAGTAGCATTTTCCTAATTTTAGGTACCTTTTAGAAAAAACAAAAGAGGGATCTTTAAATAGAAAATTTGAGTTTCCTAGGATTCTCAGAGGTCTTAAAAATCATAGGAACCCTTAAAATGGTTCAAACCCCTCCTGTTTATATTTTAGTGTCAGTTGACCTGAACTTTGACCAATTTATTCAAGAAGGTTTATAATCCAATTTAGGTGAAACCAAAGGCATTTTATGAATTAGAGGACCTAAATTTTATTATGGAAAAGATGATTCTAAAAAAGGAGATGAAATGAGCCTAAACGGAGCAAATAAGCGCTTAAGGGCAAAATGGTTATTTTGAAATATTATAAAAGAGGCTTCTCAAGTAAGATTACACCTCATCACCTTCTCCAAGCTTCCATTTTTAGAATTTTGAGTAGCCATAGCGTGACATTAAGGGAAGGGATAGAGAAGAAGTTTAAGTTCCTATTTAGGAAAGTAAACGGCTTAGTTTCATCCCGCGCTACTTAGGAAAGTTGTTCTTCCCTCTAAGAGCTCTCCAATGGTGGTTTTCTTTTCATAAAAATTTGAACATTCAGGTTTGACCTAAGGGGAAAAGGAACTCTTTTCAAGACATCAATCAGTAGAAAATAATCTACACGAAGAAAGCTTCATTTTAAAGTAAGACTTTACTTGAAATACTTGCAAAATCTTGTGTTTCCAAGCTATTTAAGTTTCGGCCTAGAGAAAAAAAGTGAGGAGGAAGGTTTTTCTTCATGTATTGTTGATGGAACCAAGAGTTTTAAATGCAAGGATTCCATATCTAACATTAGTTTTCCTTGAATTATGAAAAGATGCAATCTAGACCATGATTGTGTATTGGTTCGGCCTAGGCTTCTTCAATAGCTACCCATGTTATTTTCCATTCCTAATTAGTATATTTAGATTTTATTTGATGTAAGGAACAAGAATCTAAGCTTAGAATTGATTGAAACTTTGAAATGTGTAAGTTAGAGTTTTATGGTTCCAAATTTGGTCAAGAGCAATGTCCAGGGGTTGGGAAATTGTTCAATGGATTCTTGGACTATGGATAGTCTTAAAATGATATAAGAACAATAATGGAAGCATTAAATGGAATTTAAAAGCCATGGTTTATGAGATGGGAGTTTAGATTCCTTTTTAAGACATAAAGAGGCAACTTATGTCTAAGCTCCTAGAATTGAAATTATGATGGCTCTAAGGATTCTAAATAGAGTTAAGAGACTTAGATTGAAGGAGAAAATGGATCCAAGATCATGAATTTTAAGAGTTGCTTCATTGTGTCTCCTATAGAACCATAATGGAGTTATATGACAAAAAGAGCTTCCATAAAGTTTGTATAAAGTTAAAGCTTATTCCAATGATTGAATCATATCTTATTTGATGTGTCTACGCCAAGAGAATCAAGTGCCACCTAATTGCATATGCTTGGCCTAAAAAAGGAAAAGGAATAAAAGGAAAAGTGTATGATACTTGCTTTAAAGTTGCTCTCTAACCTTTTTCTCATGTATTGCTTGGATGTCTACTTATCTTTGAGCGCTTATGTGTATGTTTGATCTATGAGAAATGTTTCTAGCCATTGCTTACATGTTATGGTACCATTATGTGTCTTGAAATGTGTTATGAATGCAAAGTGGCTTGAATAGGTTTGGTTGTGCCAAAAGTCCCTTGGCATAGGTGAGGATGAACCAAAAGTCTCTAGGAATGAGTGAGACGAAGCCAAAAGTCTCAAGAGGAGTGAAACTAAGTTAAAAGTCCCTTGAGAATGGGTGACGCAAATCCAAAAGTCCTAAAGAAAATGGGTGAGGCTAGACCAATACCCTTGAGAGCCTATGTATGACATGTATAAGTTTTTATGACAAGGGAAAATGTTTTATGTATGTTCACTAGTAGCTTAAATGCCATGCATGCATTCTTTGACATGTATATGCATCCATTATATATGTTTGAAAGGGTAAAGAGATATTAAGATTTTTTGAATCTCACACTTCCCCTCTTTCCATCTAACCATGTCTAGGCAAAGCTCAAGGAAGCAAAAATGGAAGCCAAGGAGCATGTTATGCAACTCTTTGATAATAACATAGCTTTAAATGTAATTTGATGTCAAATTTTGTAAAGACATGATGTATATGAGATGTAACCACTTAAACAAGCTTAAATGTATGTATTTATGATGTGTATATCAATCTTGAAGCTAAATGAATGCA
>JAIUCV010003544.1:0-25482 GCA_026724425.1 Erythrophleum ivorense
AAGTCCCTATTTCACCTTTTAGAACCTTTTTTTTTCCTTATGTTAATGACAAATAATGGTTAGTGACTTAACATACACTTATTAAAGGTTTTTAGTAGGGTAACTAGGTTTAATGGGAATTATGTTGCTATATGAATACAAATCTCCTTGTATGGCCTTAATGGTGTAATTTGTTGATATAAAGGTTTAAATTTTTCTGTATTTTTTGTATTTTAGTAATATATTATCCAATTTCATAAATTAATACAACTAATTTAGATTCAAAAAATGTTGTTTAGCTTATTTAGAAATTAAGAATGTTAAAAATGAGCAACTTTCTTATAAAGAGCAACCCATGGCTATAGTTAATAAACAAGTCAAAAGTTAAAGAGCAAAGATATAGCTTCGGTAAAAGTAGTATGGCAAAATCATTCCAAAGAGGAGACAACATGGGAAGCCGAGGAAGTCCTGCATAAGAGGTATCCACATCTCTTCAAATTTCTTAGTAAGAAACTTGTTTCAAATTTAGAGGACTAAATTTTTTAAAAGGGAGAATGTCATGCCTTGAAAATTTTTAAAATTTTCAAGTAGGTCCTCATAATGGAAAATGAAGTATGAAAATAAAAATAATGTGTATTAATATTAAATAAATTATTTTGGAATAGCTAATAAGACCAAGTGACTTTAGAAGAATTATAAAGCTTGAAGAATTTCCCTATGGACTTTTTAAAATATCTCAAGGATTTAATTGCAGCATATCAAACTTTTTGAGGACAAAAGTGTAATTTTAGCCAAAGAATATTAAAATATTCCTCACCCATTTTTTCCTTCATCTTTCCTCTCTTGAGCCTCATTCTCTTCTTGCTTTCTTCGTGTATCACCATTTATTTCTCCCCAAAAATATAGCAACACGTCCTTTCTCCCAAGTGCATCAGGTTTCATTAATTGTGAGCTATGTGTCCATTGTCCACCACTCTCTCACTATCACCATCTTCATTTCTAGTGAGTTGGGTATCGTCATCATTCTTTTAAATGTCTATCTCTTCCTTAATCTATTGTTCCAATGATGGAATGTGGAGGTTGGTTTCTCCTCCTCTTTTCATCCCCTTCCTCCACTTTTTCATCCTCTTCCACTATTGATTGAGGCTTGATAACTATGGCAACCTATCTCCTCTATTTTGACTGTGGGTAGCTTCCAATTTTAGGGCTTCTTGATTGTGAACCTTTAAGAGTGAAACTCACACTTCCCTCTTCATCTATCATACTCAAGTTCTAAGCCTCATTTAAATTATAATAGTTTAGATTGAAAAACCTAAACTTAGGGTTTCTATTTAAGATAGAAAAGTTATGTAAAGGATATATCTAGCTAAATAAATAATTATGGGCATTAATTGAGTAACTAAATTAATATTTTCATGTTAGATACAATTCTTGGTGATATCACAGAGACTCCTTCAACTAGAGTTCGACATTGAATAATAGGAAAGAGGGACCTTTACTATCATTTCCTATTGGTGAGTGTGTAAATAATAAAGTAGCGACTTCTATTTCATTCCTTAATCATGTTTTAATGCCTAACTTTCATTTTTAAGGTTTATATATTTTGAGTTCTTAGGGAATCAAATCCTTATTTTAAAACTCTCAACTTAAAAATGTATATATATATATATATACATGTGTGTATGTGTTTTTCTGTGTGTAAATGCATATATGATACCATGATACCATATATATATGTAGAGAAAGTGAAAATAATATACACATAATGCATAAATTATGTGATATGAGTAAAAAGAATGGTTGGCATGTGAAATGGAAATGATGCTGGATATGGTTGTGCATATATATATATATATATATTTGAGCAAGGTGATAAAAATAAAAATGGTGGAATCTTTATTTTCTTTTCATACTATTATTAAATTATTTCTCCCTTTGCAAGATTTCTCCTATGTTTGTTTTATTGATTTTTTGACTTTATTTTACTTCCTTTATATTTCTTCTTTAATTGTTTTATAAAATTAACTTGTAGTGCAAACTAAAATGTAGTTGACAAAAAGCTTTGTTTTACCAATATTTCCTTTTAACCTCTCTTGTATATCTAACTTTACAGTATTTGAATGTAATAGATGGTGATCAATGAGAACCTCAAGTGCACCTAGTTGGTATGATGTGATGGGAAATATGTGATGGCATTAATTAAGATATGATAGATCCCCTGTGTAAGGAAGCTTAGTGATGAAATGATGTGACAATCCCTTATGTAGGGAAAAGTCTGATGAAATGATGTGACAAATACCTTGTATAGGGAAAACTTAATGACGAAATGATATGATATTTTGGTATATGCACCCTATAGTAGCACTTAGTGTAGTGATGGTTCTACCTATGGTACCCCTTTTCTATATTTAAATTATTAGACTTCAAATTATGTTTTATGGAACCATTATTCAAATACAATGTGTATCTAATGATATAAATTGAATTATGATTTTATTAATGACTTGAAAGCTTGATTATGAAAAACTTTGATATACGCTTGTTTCCCTTTCTACGTGCTTTGTTATTTGTATGCTCACTGAGCTATCTAATAAATTCACCCCACTCTTTATGTTTATTTTTTTTTAGGTTAACAGGTTGTAGATTGAAGAGCATCTGGGACTTGCTTCTCAAATGCATTTGGTATGTATATTAGGTTAGTGGTTGTTCATGTCAAACTTTAGTATCATGGTTATTGCTAGTTGGGAATGTTTGAGGTTGTATGAAAGTTTTAATATTTTGTAGGCCTTAAGACGGTCATCATCATATATGTTGATGTTTAGATTATTTGATATATGTACTAGCTACTAGATTTGACTAATTGTGCAAATGTGGGTAGGTCAAATTACAAGGAAGTGTTGTTGAATTTCTAGCAACTCCCAACTAAATTATATATGAAACGCATGTGTATTTATAGAATATATAGGTTATTGTGATGGTTTAAGTCTATTGTATATTAGTTAAGAATTGAACCTTGAAGCTTACTTAATTAGGCTAATCAATAGATTAGTTTAGCCTATACACTGGTCATGGTTCAGGAATTGGGTCATGATCCTTCTATCTTTCATAGCCACTTCCCTTTTCTTTTTGTTATCATTCATTTAGATATCTTTTTCACATCCTCCTAAAGCATTTTCTATATTCACCTTTTATTTTATTTTACATCTATTCTTCTATAACAATCAAATGACTATTGGAAAGTACAAATAATTTAGAAATTCTCATTCAACATGATTGAGTTTCAAATTCAAAATTTTGAAAAGACATAATGGTTGAAGAATGGTTCTATATATACATGGATTTTAAAAACATTAGAACTAATGAAAAACTCTCATTATATCCCTCTTTTTCTAAAACCTTTGCAAGTACTTTTGAAAAAAGAAAAGAAAAAGGTTCTACTCATCATTGAGTGAAACTATCTAAGGTGCTTTAGATCAATCCTACTAACAAATTTGCTAGTACCCTGCAATAACTAATAAGAGGCAAATCTTGTTTTAAGGACAATATGACATTCATATGTTTCAAAGCCTTAGAATATGATTTCTAATTCTATCTCAAAACACTATTTCTTAAGAATCTTAAAGCAAGATTCAATGGAGTCAATAGCTAATTGTGCATTCAAAGTCATAAACCAAGACTTTTTAAAACTCAACTAGTTTAATGGCATCAATTTTAACTAAGGGAAGTACAAGATGATGTTCCTCCTCATTGCCATGAAGATTGCCTATGTGTTGGATCTAAATCTATAGCCATTTCCTAAAGTATCCAACAAAGACACTGATCAAGTGAAGGCCAAAAGAAAGAAGAGGACAAAAGATGATTTGTTGTGTTGTGACTATATTTTGAACACTCTTATTTGATCACTTATATGATCTTTTCATATCAATCTCTTCTCCTAGAGAAATCTAGCAAGCACTTAAGTTCAAGTACAAAACCAAACAATATGGGATAGATAAGCTTCTTCTTATGAATTATTTTGCCTTCTTTATAAGTGACAATACTTCTATTATGGATCAAGTACATGATTTGCAAGTATTAGTGTCAAAACTTAGGACTTGAAATTTTTGAGTCATTGCAAGTTAACTATAATTACAAAATTGCCTCCAACTTGGAATAACTATAGAAAGATGTTCTTGCATACTACTAAAAACTTCACTATGGAACAAATTCTAAAACACTTAAGAATTAAGAAAGAAACAAAAACTATACAAAAGAAGCATTCAAAATCTATTTCCAAGGTTAATTATGTAAATGCAAGCAATAAATCCCTTTTTTTGCAAATAACAAGATGAAAAAGCTTAAGCCCAATATTTCCAAACACAAATCTGAGAAGACTTCAAAGTCTTATTACCATTATGGGAAGAATGGACATTTAAAAAGAGATTGCAAATTTGGGAAGAAACAAAAATCAATTTATACTAATACCACAAATGTGGTAGAAACAAAAAGAGATTGCAATCTCTTTTTGTGGGAAGAAAGGGCATTTCAAAAGAGATTGCAGATTTAGGAAGAAACAAAAAGTGATATACATATTGATATCGCAAATATAGTAGACACTAAAAATAATGAAATAGTGACTATAGTTTCAAATTTGTGAATTTGTGTAATATCGGAGGTAAACATGGTAACAATTTCCAAGAACTTTAATTGGTGATATGATTATGCTACAACCATACATGTGTTCCAACAAAGAATCAGTTCAAGACATATGAAACTACAAAAAGAGGAAAAGAAGTGCACATAAGTAGTGGCAATACTGAAAATGTACTTGGAAAGAAGTTAGTATTTCTAAATGTATTACATGTTCTAGATATTAGGAAGAATTTAATTTTGCAACTCTACTTTGTAAAAAAAGGTTTAAAGGCTTTCCAAGATCTAACAAAATTGTTATCTCAAAAAATGGAGTATTTATAGGAAAAAGATACTTTTGTGATAGGATATTTAAGTTGAGCATTAATAATAATAGCTCAAATTACATTTATATTGTTAAGTTTCCTTTTTCTTTATGGCTAAATGGATTAGGACATGTTAATTATAATTTTTTGCAATATATGTCCAAATGTGGTTTAATTTTTAAAAAATGACAATACTCATGAGAAATATAAAATTTGTGTACAATAAAAAATGACTAGGAAAACATTTAAATCTATTGATAAAACATTTGAAATTTTAGGCGCTTGACACTTTTTAATATTTGTAAACTTAATGGTGTTCTAACTAAAGGAGGCGATATGGATTTCATAACTTTTATAGATGATTATTCTAGGTATATATAAGCATATTCAATGAAGATCAAAGATCAAGCTTTTAATATGTATCAAGTTTATAGGTCTAAAGTTGAAAATCAAAAGGAAAGAAAATTAAAATCCTAAAAAGCAATAAGGGTAGAGAATATTTCTCTAATAAATTTTCAACTTATTGTGAAGAACATGGCATAATACATCAAGCTAGTGCTCCATATATACAACAAAATGGTATAACAAAGAGAAAAAAATAAGACCTTAGTAGATATGGTAAATGACATGATATTAAAAGCTAAGCTACAATTAAATCCATTGGGTGAAGCCTTGCTAACTGCTTGTCACATAATAAATAGGTTAACCTCTAGGAAATTCCAAATCATGTCATATGAATTATGGAAAGGAAAGAAACCACACTTGTGTTATCCTAGGTTCGGGGTTGCTTAATATCTTATAGAATGCCTGATCTTAGAAGAAATAAATAAGGATTAATAACATTAAAAAGTGTCTTTGTTGAGTTTGCTGAAGAATCCAAAGCATATAGGTTATTAGATGTGGACTCCAATGTCATAGTAGAATCAAATGATGTATAATTCTTTAAAAATAAGCTTATCATTGATTCTACTAATGAAGAAAATGAACAACCCAATAACTAAGTGTAGGTTCTTCTAGTAGTAAATGAAAAAGTGATCCTCCTCATGAACCTAAGAGAAGTCAAAAAGCTAGAAAAGAGAAACACTTAAGATCAAAGTTTATATCCTTTCAAGCACTAGTCTTCTTGATAGAAGGAGACAAAAATGTGAGCTAAGTCAAATATCCTACTTACTTCATGTAGAAGAGGATCCTAAAACCTATAGTCAAGCAATAGCATTGAGAGATTCTAGGTTTTATAAGGAAGTCATTAATGATGAAATATATTCAATCATGTCTAACAATACTTGGGTATTGGTTAACTTAACTCCTAGATCTAAACCAATAAGAGTAAGTGGGTATTTAGATCAGAATATAATTCTAATGGAACAATTCAAACCTTTAAAGTTAGGTTAGTAGGTAAAGGGTTTAGGAAAAAATAAGGTACAGATTATTTTTAATGCATACACATGTGTAGCTAGAACAACTTCCATTAAGGTGCTAATTGCATTAGCATTCATTTATCATTTTAATGTATATCAAATATATCTAAAGACTACATTCTTTAATGGTGAACTAGATGATAAGGTATACAAGGAACAATTCAAATGGTTTTATGTTACTTGGAAATGAAAATAAAGAATGCAAACTAATTAGATCATTATATAGACTTAAGTAAGCACCAAAGTAATAGTATGAGAAATTTGACTCGTCATATGATCTCATAGTTTTAGGCATGATAATGTAGATAAATATAGTAATTCCAAATTCAAAAATAAATATGGAGTTATTATATGCCTATACGTTGATGGCATGTTAATATTGGGAACTAACATACTTAGTGTGAACGAAACTAATTATTTAACTTCACAATTCAAGATAAAAGATCTTGGGGAAGCAAATACTATTTCATATATCAAGGTTAAGAGGTATAATGGGAAGTTTTTCTTTGAATTAATCTCATTACATTGAGAAGATTTTGAATAAGTATAAACATTTGAATATTAAAAGAAAAATACCTGCTATGATGTGTCACAAAAGTTAGGAGAAAATCTTGAATGATTAGTAGCACAACTTGAGTATGCTAATGCCATAGGAAGTCTTATATATATAATGCATTGTACAAGACTAGATATATCATTTGTAGTTGGAAAACTTGTAAGATATACAAGTAATCCTAATATTGTTTATTAGAAGGTTATCACTAAAATTCTATAGTACTTGTAAAGTATAAAGGGTTTAAGATTATTTTATAATAACTTCCCTACAGTATTAGAATGATATACTAATGTTAGTTGGATAATTAGTGCACAAGATTGAAAGTTAATGTCTGGTTGGGTATTTATCATAGGTAGAGGTGTCATTTTATGGGCATAAAAGAAATAGACAAATGTAACTTGTTCAACTATAGAATTAGAGTTCATAGCTTTAGCTTTTATGGATAAAAAGGCTAAAGGTTGAGGAATTTATTAATAGACATAAAGTTGTAGTGACAACCAATGTCAATCATCTCTTTATAGTATGATAATAAAGCTTATATCTATAGTAAAATATGCAATGAAAAATCTAGACATACTAGCTTGAGATATAAATATGTTTGGCAATTGATTAGTGATGATATTATGATGATACAATTTTTACGAATACAAAATAACTTGGCATATCTTTTTACAAAAGAATTATCAAGGGAAATAGTGAGAAAAACGTCATTTGGAATGGGCTTAAAGCCTACAACCTAACATTACTAGTAAAAGAAACCCAACTTCTTCTTAGACTAAACTAATCAAGTTCAATGGGAAGCAATAAGTTACTAATAACTGTGGAGCACTATGGAATTATTAATTAATTCGAAATAGTGCATAATTAAAGTTAAGAGGGTGATTGTAATACTCTCAATGAAGTTAAAGTAAACTTATGAGGTTTTGAAAAACTTCATCTATATAAACATCAAAGAGTGGACCCATTCTCAAAAATTGAAGTTAAATTTTTAGAAATGTTCATGAAATCCAACAGTAGCGCATGGCCAAATACAAGCTAGTTTTTTGTGAAAGGCATTTAGGATCATGTGTGTGATAGTTCTAATTTTAACTAAAGGATTATGGTTCAATGCCTTGAAACAACAATTAGTTTATTAAAACTTTAAATTATTTGCACTAATGAAAGTCAAGAAAGTCACCATAGGGTGTAATGGTTTGTCTTTTTCTTTCATTTCAAGTAGCTGCCTAGTATGCTATGAACCAATAAATATCCTTCTCTTTTTTATGTTAAACATTGATGTTTCAAGGCTCAAGCCAATAATTATTTCTAATAAACTTAGTCTTTATCCCCTAGTTTAAGATCATGATTTGCATTATTTTGTTGTAGTTGAATTACTAGTAGATGTATACTACTAGGACATCATACCTTGTGATTTGTGAGGTATTATTAAATGTTTATTGGTTCAATTTATGAAAAGAAAATATGTCCATTTTACCTAAAATTTACTATTATATTAGTTTATTTTTGTTATATGGATGTTAAATTATTGTTGAAAAAAGTTGGTCTGTTATAATTATATAAATAAAAAATATATAAAACAAGTGAAGCAAACAAATCATTTGTTTTCATGTTCTTAAAACTTGTTATCAAATCAGTTTTTTTAATTCTTTTGTTTTTAAATGTGTTTTTAGAAAAGAAATAATTCAAACAGGTTTTTTTCTTTCAATTTTTGTTTTCAAAACTTGTTATGTAAAACAATCTAATAGTCTTTTAATATTTTGCAAAACACTTACTTTTTAATTCTATTTGTTTTGTTGAAAATTTTTTGCATGAAAGGGCTTTTGATTAGAAAAAAAGGTCACCCATCTTGAGCCGGCATATCATCGTCGAAACACACCCTTGGCTACTTTTGGGTCTGAATAAGAAATCTGAAACTAAATTGGACCTAAGCCCAGACTCAACCTAAAGCCATAGAAATTTTATAGAAAGATGGGCTAGAGCTTGACATGTACTTTCTTACTCAAATTCAAATAGGAATTTTTAAAATGAGATGAATAGCCCAAGTTTAGATCCAAAAAATTATTTTTTGGTTCAGCAAACGCGAAGTCTAAAATTTGAAATTAAGTAAATTATATGCATTTCTCTTTAAATTTTTTTAAGAGTATACAAATTTTTTTATTCATTTTCAAAATATATACATTACTTCAATTTTAAAATTTTTCATTAAAATTAATTTAAATATATAAATATATATTATATCCAAATATATATAAATAAAAATAAAAAGAATAATTTTTTTACATAACAAACAGAAAATAGATTTTGTTTTCTTTAAATTTAACAAAAAAATATATTTAGGTTAATGCAAGATATTTTAATAAAAAAAATTTAAAATTGAATCAAAGTATAATAAAACTTTTTATTTCAATGAAGATTTCTATATATTTTAAAAATATAATTAAAATCCTTATAATTTCAAAAAATTAAAAAGGTGCCCTTTAAAATTTGAAAATGTTTAAATTTGGACTTAGATTACATTTATATTCACTCCAAACTTAAATCAAACTTTGAAGTTTGAAAACGAGCTTTGTTTGAACTCAAAAAATTTTTCATTGTTTGAACTCAAAACTTTTTTCATCTTTTTTTATTCAATCCAAGCTCGAATATAGAAAGAAATTTTGAAATGTGAGTTTTTCTTGTCTTTAACCTACATTTTTCTTTGAAGTGCAATTCTTATTCCATAACGAAGTTTCTTACCATTTTCATAACCCCTGCCCAATCGGCTACAATTACGTCATATAACCAATCATTTTGTCCCTATTGTGCATTATTTGCCACTCATTTTTTAAAAATTAATATAAAAAAATATTCATAAAATATTTACTACTCAAACAAACTATAGAAAATTTTATTTTGCAATTATATTTAAAAAAATGTTTTCTTTTAAAAAAATTTCAAAAATATTTCACTTCTCCTTGAAACAATCAGGATTCCTAAAAATCCGATATTACTATCCTTCTCCTTCACAATAAAAATGGGATATGAGATAGTCTCATTACTGAAAAATTTTTCTAAAAAATATTTTTCAAAAACTTGTACTGGGAATGTATCATTAGTGCTCCAATAAAAATGGAACATGGGAGTCCCTTTACATATTACTTTCTCAACGACAGTTTCCATCTCTTCATTGTGATCATTCTGGACCGCCCATTTTATCAACCCCCACCACATAATTTTCTCTTATTTTTTTCATATCCAAATTTTGAACTATAAATAGCTATGAATTGTATCTCAGGTTATGCAATGTACTATAGGATTCCTAAACCATCTTAAAATAATGTATATGCATAATTTCCTTATGCTACAATATAAAAATTTGGATCTTCTAAAATTTAAAACTTAAAGTAAGAAAAAAAAAACAGAGATAAAAAAAAAGAAGTGAATGGAAATAAATTCTCGTGGAACTGCACTATAACTAAGCCGTTCACTGTGAGGCTTCCACGGGACTGCATGTAGGGTATTGTTTATGCACTGTTTATATCCGTATATATCCATATATGTACTGTTTACATACTTTTTTTTTTCCTTTTATCCAAAATTTTCTTTCTATGGGGCGTGGAAACATTTTTTGAAGCTCCTAGTTTTATATAAACTCTCACACTTTGTGTCATTTTCACACACACAAGATTTAGTCCTTTGAAATTATTTCAATAGAAATTAAGAGAGAGAAAAAAAAAGAAAGAGATGTGGGGATCACATCTACTTGTGGGGTCCTACCCAAGTGATCCTCACATCTTTCTTCTCAAGAGGTGTGCAAGGTTGGCCCGGTTCGGCCCAAACACTATTTGGCCTAAAATTTTTAAAAAATAAAAATAAAAACAAGGTTGAGTTGAGATATTATCTCAAGTTGGGATGACTTTTAAGATAATCTTTTGGCTCGCTCGACCCGTCCTGAAGTATATATATATTTATATATAAAAAGATAGGGATTTAATTGAAAAATCTTTTTTAGGGTCTTTTTATAATTTAGCCAAAAAATTTTAATCATTTTATAAATTATAAATAATTAGAGGGGTCAAGATCTATGTTTGGGAATCATATTCATATAAAAAAATAAAATTAAAAATGCATATTTTTTTAAATTTAAACTATTATATTTGCATTTTCTTTTTAATTTTTTCCCTTGAATTTATGTTTTTTTATATCCATTGCATAAATTTTAAAAAAATATATAAAAAATGATTATATGTCTAAAATAATTGAACAAATATTAAAATATGAATTTCTAAAATTTAAAATTTTTTTCTTAAAAAAATTTTAAAAAAAAATTGGTCCATTGGCCCAATTTGCCGATCCCTAGCCTGAGAATAATCTGGTCAAATTTAGGCCGGGACAAATTTTTTGTCCCAAAATTGAAATCGGAATGGGACTTGGGATGAAGCAAATCCTAGTATGTACACACCCCTACTTCTCACTTCACTTGGCGTAATCATAGGAGATTCAAATTTTATTTTAAAAACATTTTATGGATTTTATACTTTAAAAAGATTCAAACTTATTAAATAAATCCTTCAAAATAAAATTGATCAGTTTAACTAATTTCATCTTTTTGCTATCTAACAATTGGTCACTAGCTAGAATGTACCTTGACTATCTTCGGTCAAGTGAAACTGAAACTAAAAACAAAAATAAAAATAAAACTTATAAGAATATATCTTATAAACACAAAAATCGCCAACTTACTAGTATTACTAATTAGGCCAACCTATTGATATTTTGTTTAGTGAATCTAAGTTAGACATATACCATTTTATGAAAACAAAATATTAAAGAACTTCCCGCTTTATACCACGATACACGTCCTAGACAAGTTTGAGAAAAGGAAGTAATTAGTTGTGTGACGGGAACCATAAAAGATAGCTACAGCGCAGACTTTTTCTTTTTCATTGAAGAATATGAATTGAAGAAAAAGCAGGAAAAGAATATATAAGTTGGTAGAAGGCAAGTGAAATTGATTAAAAAAAATTACATTTAGAACTTATATCTTATAAATACAAAAATCACTCACTCACCTATATTACTAATTAGGCCAACCTATTGATCTATCGTTAACTGAATCTAAGTCAGACATATACCATTTATAAGGCCAAAACATTGAAGAACTTCCTGCTCTATGCAACAATACAAGTCCTGAGGACAAGTTTGGCGATTAGCAACTTTTTTTAAGATATAATTGAGTAAAGTACGTGACCAGCCGCTTGAAGAAGAAAGAATAACTTCGACAACCCAATTCTGTGACGAGAATCTTGAAGGATTGCTATGGCAGACTTCGTCTTTTTTATTGAAGAATATGAATTGAGTAAAAAGTTGGAAAAGATTATTTTAATTGGCAGAGGGCAAGTGAGAGACTATGAGATTGAATCTCGAAGAGAGAGATATTTACAAGACAGAGAAGTAAAAAATACTGGAGACAGAGATAAACAAAAGTACTAAATATTTTCAATTAAAAAATGTCATTAACCTATATTTATTCAGGATTAATAAAAAGCAACAAAATTAGAAAATTGATAACTGGATAGTGAATTTAAAAACTTGCTAAATTTTAATTGAGTGCAAACTTTATCTTCATTTTTATATATTGTAATTTGGTCTTCCACCTATCAAGATATAGCTTAAATCTATAGTTGATTTTTTATTTGAAAAGAAACTACATGCGTTCCCTTGAAACTAAAATAAATCTTATAACTAAATTTGTTTTAACTAAAATACTCTTAAGGATAAAATTATTTTTTTAAAAAAATTATTTCTTACAACTTTTATTTCAAGGTGATATATTTTGTGTTAAAATTAGCGAACTTAATTTATTGCAAAATTTTATTATATTTCTAACCATGATTATGTTGATTAAATATATTTAACACATATATTATTTTTGAAGTTAAATATTATTACTTATTATCTTTTGATTGGTTATAATTTTAAAAAATATATATATTTGAAATATAATCTTTGCTTTTAATAATTATTTATTTTGGTTAACCATTTTTTATTAAATTTGAAAAATTATTATTTTATAAACTTGAGGGTATTTTGATTGAAATGAATATAGTTAGTCTATCTTCTGGTTTTAAGTGAGGGTGGTGTCATTTTTTTTTAAAGACAACCGTATAATAAGCCATCTCTCCAAAAAAAAAATAAAAATAAAACCCATTTTATATTTTTAGTGTCGACTATATTTGTATATATATTAGTAGCTATAGATCTGCAAATGAAAATTATATTGTCACAAAAGTTATTAGAATTTCTTTCTTACTACGTACTATTTAAAGAACCTCTAATTAAAATGTTAAACAAATACTCTATAGCACTATATATATATATATATATACATATAAACACACACAAGCACATAAAAGCTAATATTCTCATTTGATTGGTAAAATGGGAAGCATGTAAAAAGGAAAGAGAATATAAAAATGAATAAATAAAATAACAATAATATTCATATATTTATTTTGAAAAAATAAAAAAAATATTATTAAATAATAATTATAAAAATATAATAAATATTGCACAAGCAAATCGGCAGAGTTAAATGTCCTTCTTTTTTTCTTTTTCTTTTCTTTTCCAGGATACAAGAGAAAAAGACTAACTGCGATCACGACATAATATTATAACTGGATAGTGCGCGTGCTTCTTCGCTGTGATTTTGTTCTGCACAGCTGTGGTGAGTTTTGATGGCGTCAGACGTTGCCCAGTTCATGAGAGAAGCATTCTTGGCTTCTCTTCAAGAAGTTGAACTACCACCCCTACTGTACAAAGAATTCCGAAACGCAGGCAAATTACTCACGGACGCCGATGAGCGCATGAGATGCATTTGGTCATCCGTAGAATCTTATGCAAAACTACTCGATAAACTTTACGATCTAAACGACGCACTTGCTGAGTGCCGAGAATTCGTTGAGCAACAGCAACAATTCACCGTAAAAAAGAAAAAAAAGAACTTCTTCTGTCTCACTCTCAACCCTTCGCAAGCGTTTGTCGGGAAGATGATGAAGCGGTTGGAATCAATAAATAAGGCCCTTTTCGACCTCATCCAAAAAGTTGACAGATCCTCTGCCACCGTAATCTCTCTCACTCGCAAGCTTACTTCTCCTGAGGCCGACACATCACAGTTTATTGAGTTTGGCGAAGACGAAGAAAAAGTTGCGACATTGCTTTCTGATGGGATGTACAAAGCAATTGGGGTGTACGGAATGAGTGGTTCGGGGAAGACTGCGCTAGTGCAAAAGATTTTGAGTTTGCCAAATGTTCGCAAAATGTTCGACCCCATCATATGGATCTGCTTATCCGACACTCGTATCGATGATGGTGATGATGAAGCAGATATTGCAGTCAATAATATTACGGAGCAGATATTATGCAAGATGGGATGTGATGTCGACGAGTGGCCCATTCTTAATCCTACCACCACTCAATCCTTGCAGCATCTCAAGAAATCATTGATGTCTAAAAAGTATCTGATTGTGTTGGACGACGTGTGTCAAGTAAGTGATTTCCTTTCTAATTTAGGTGACACCCGCACATCGCCCGGAGATAATCGGTTGTCATATGCATTGCCGAAAGATAGTGGTGGTGCAGTCATTATCACCAGCAGGCTAAAACAAGTGGCTGAGAAGATGGTTGGTCATGCTGGCCATATGATTCTTATGAAACCTTGGGACAAGCAGAAGTGCGAGTTATTATTTTTACTGAAAACTGAGTTGGGTCCATATATACTGCAGATTGTCAATTGGCTTATCGATATGAGACGATATAAGGCATTCGGAATCTATGGTCCCAGTTGTCCAACAAACACCCGTCTAATAGACAAGGTACTGGAAAGTTCAAGTGTTCGTGAGAATTTCTCGCCGATCATACGGGTGTGGGTGTCGGAACAGGATACACCCGATAAGACTCTTAGCTGCTTGTTAGGGAAGTTAAATTATGAGGTCGATGAAGCAATGTTGAAAGATCATGCTCACCTTTTCGAGACTCTTAAGAATTTATTGAAGGAAAAGAACTATTTGATTGTGCTGGACGATGTGAGGCACTTGGATTATTGGTATAGTTATTTCGATAGCCCCCTCGATCAAGATTATCCACATCGTCTTTCCCAGGCATTGCCTAGGGACAGTAATGGAGCTGTTATTGTCACCACCACTGGGACGTCAGAACACGTGGCTCGGTATTTTGTAGGCCATTCACCATGCCTGCTTTACGTGAACTTAGCAGATCAGGTTCAAGAGGACATTGATATGAATGAAGTTGTGGATTTGTGTGGGGGCCTTCCTTTAGCCGTTAAGACCACCGTAGATATTTATACAAAAATTAAGGGCATCAGATCAGGTATTTATGCATTTTCAAGTACACTTACTTTAATGTGCCTTGTCTTATGCAAGCTTTATCAATTTTTATTGCTTGTTTTTTATAACCTCTGAGTCACCTAGAGCCAAAGGACACAACGCAAGCAGGCTGACACAAAAATCTTCATATACTAACATGAAAATATTTTATAGTTGAATTTAGAGTAAATTACACAAATTTCTTTTGGGTTTTACCGGAATAACATGAATATTTTTTTATTTTCAAAGTATACAAAGATTTTTTAAAAATGAAATGTTCCATTACACCTTAATCTAATTTTAATTTTTTTTACTACAATACTCTCTATTAGCTATTCTTAAAGATATTTGAATAAAAAAATTAAATTGAATTAAAGTATATATTTTTAAAAATAAAAAAATATTTATATAATTTCAACAAAACTCAAGAAACATCTAATTAACTTTTTATCTACATTAGTAAGGAACTCTTGTGATCATTACATCTACATGCTCTCTCTCTCTCTCTCTCTCTCTCTCTCTCTCTCTCTCTCACACACACACACACACACACACACACACACACACACATTTTATTTTATTCAATTTTATTTGATTTGTTCTAGTCACATTGGACCTTCAAACCATAAAGTTTATTTCAATTTAAAGAAAAAATAGACTGACATTAAAAAGTGTTTTATAAAGTCAATTATTGATTTAACATGTGAAAAATACATTCTCTAAATTAATCCTTCAAAGATAAGTCTTTTAATTTACTTCTCATACATCTTTTTTCAATAAAAACAGTCCCTCTAAAAAAAACATTTCTAGCTTAGAATTAATTGAAATTTAGCTCTGATACAAAATATTATTGTTTTGGGGGTTGAAAACAGTTGGATAAGTCCATTTCATTGATTAACGTTCATTAATTTACTTCAATATATGTTCTCATAGGAATTGTTTAGGTGTCTAAAAAAAATGTATTTTATTTCAAAATTTAAAAATAGCCGTAATATTATGGTTGATGATGTTATATTTATGACACTCTATTGCAGTGGTTGTATGCATCTCTTTGTATTCTTCTATCATAAGAAACGTAACTTCGATTTAAAATTAGGAATTAGTTTGATAATGTTTGACATGTAATGTGTTGATTAAGATAAATTAATTCGGTAAAATTTGATCGAAATTTACTCAGCCTAGCTGAGCCAAGCAATGCATCAAAGGGCTCAATACTTGAAAAGGCAAAGTCAGGGATGGAGGTTGTATACCTGAGTCATGCAGCTGGAAAACCCTTATTTTTGCTGGTGTGAGTAGACCTGATTATGCAGTTGGAAAATAAAATGAAATGTATTTTATTTTAAAATTTAAAAATAGCCGTGATATTATGGTTGATGTTATGTTTATAACACTCTATTGCAGTGGTTGCATGTATCTCTTTGTATTCTTCTTCTATCATAAGAAATGTAACTTTTCCAAAAAAAACAAAAAAAGAAATGTAACTTTCCATTTAAAATTAGGAATTTAGTTTGATAATGTTTGACATGTAACGTGTTAATTAAGATTAATTAATTTGGTAAAATTTGATCCAAATTTACTCAGCCTAGCTAAGCGAAGCAATGCACCAAAGGCTTCATTACTTGAAAATGCGAAGTTGGGGATGGAGGTATGCTTGAGTCATACAGTTGGAAAACCCTTATCTTTGTAGGTATAAGACTTGATCAATAGCCAAGCTCATATAAAAATGAGTCAGACATTATTAAAGATAAAATAAAATTAGTTGGCGATAGCGTGAGCATAAATGGGGGTTTTTTTTTTTCACTCTTTTGGATGCCATACTAGCCCAGAAAAGTAGGAAAAAACTTGGCCCAACCTGTTTTTGTGGGTTGGAAAGAAAATTCATGATGCTATCTTTATGAAAGACACACTACCATCATGTTTGATTTTTCTTACCAAACTTTTCAACTAAATTCTAATTGATATGATAAATTTTTTTTTTTTTTTACATTTGTATGATTTCCAACTAACTTTTTGTCAAAAAAAAAAAATTCAATCTCTCAGCATCCAAAAAAAAAATCTGTGCCAAAATCTAACAAAAAGCTGCAAGGATAGAGTTTGTTGGCCTTCAGTTAGCCACATTCGTTGATTGAAATTCGGTTGGCCCAATGCCAAGTTTTTTTTAATTCATATATTTTAAACTTTTTTTAACTTTAAATAATTAATGATTATTTACTCAATGAAAAAAAATTTTAAAATTTTTTTTGATAAACAAGCAAATAAATAATAAGATAAAATAATTTTTAGAATTATAATATAGTTATAATAATTATAATATAATTAGAATATTATATAATAATAAATAATTATAAATACAAAATATTATATATAAATTATAAAATATAATTAGATATAATAATATATAATGTACAATTTAATATATAAATATATAAATATATAAAACATAATCATATATAACATATAATAATGGTAATGCATCCCACTGAAGTTTGGTAATGCAATAATGCATTCCCAAAATTTAGTTAGTAGCTTTAAATTCAAATCTTTTGTGCAATTTCATATTTATATATAAATTACATTTTTTATTCTAAATTATTTCTGCAATTCATATTCCCCCCCACCCCCCCATAAAACAAAGGCACCTTAGCCCCAAGAAAAAGGAAACTTGAAAGAAATAAGACAAGGGGATGTAGCTCCCGCAGTGCCTTCGGACAATATTTCAACTAGGCTTCTAGGAGGATATTCTAAATAGCAAAAGTCAAACCCCTAGCTAAAACTAAAATTAGCTAGCTAACCCGCACACGTATTTCCCTCCCTGAAAATGTGAATAAACTCGCTATGACAGTCATAATCTAAGCCATTCTTGAGACGCACGAAGATGTGTCTACATGCCCCCTAGACTCCTGCAGCTTCTGAAGCATGGACACCATAGATTGAGAGTCACTTTCAAGGATGATATTGCGAAATCCCATGTTTTTGACCAATTGAAGACCAGACAGAAAGCTCAGCATCAAGAAAGGTGCAAATGCCCAGTTTATTTATGAACCAACCCAGCGACTTCCCATCTGCTCCTCTAACTAGTCCACCACACCCTCTGGGTTGACCCTTGGCGGCACCGTCCATGTTAATATTTATCCATCTGTTAGGTGGAAATCTTGTCATACCTCGATTCTCCTAGTGAAGTTCTTAGTTCCAGCAGCGTTGAGACCAGCGTTTAGAGTTTCTTCCACATACTTCATTATAAGATCTAACAGCCATTTCAAGGGAGTAAAATCCTAATTAAAGGTCCCTTCATTCCTCCAATGCCAAAGAAACCAACAGGTAGCTCCAAATATAAGGGGCCATTTTTCAAAATAACCATGTAGCTGAGCTTTGGCATGTTGCTAAGAAACGAGTCGTGCAAATCATTGGTGTGTTAGACTTCATGGATATATAAAAACATATTTATAACATCCAATGCAAGAGAAATGGATCGAAATGTTACCTCCAGCCATTGCTTGAATTCTCTGTTTTGGGTGATCTGAATTCTGTCGCATGAAAGTCCAGGAATGCTTCTAAGCTCTTGTTCTACTGAATGATGGTGTGTAGCAATGTAAAACTGAGCTCAGGGACCCTGTATTTATAGGCAAACTCTTTCAACGGCAATTCCATCATTTTGCCGAGAAAGATGCATCGTGCAGAAGTGCACGTTCTGTTTCATCCCACGAAGCCCATGATTTTTGAACCATAATGGATTGTTGCCACGATCTGCTTCTCACGTTCTGCATTATTCCCACGTTCCAGATTCCAGATGCAACATTTTACATTCTGCCACTTGGTTCGAAAATCTTTATTCATAATGGCTTCTTAAGATTCAAATATTTAACTGAAACATAAATGCATGAATCATAGCGGTAGTTCCTCTATAAGTGAGTAATACCTTCCATGTATCACAATGCATTTTGTTTCTTTACCCACTATATATTAACTTTATGAATAAGCCATATGCTTATTCTGGGTCCTCTTAATGTTGTTATTCTCAAACTTTAATGTATACGCATAAATGAGAAAACAACTTGAAATGAAATAAAGGCTTTATTATAAATGATATATATATAGTATATACATCAATAACACAAAGTAGAACTAAGTCCCATTCTAGATACATGATCCTTAAACATTACTGGTGGCATGCCTTTTGTTAAAGGATCAGCAATCATCAACTCAGTGCTAATGTGTTCAATGATAACTTTATTTTCCTTGACACGTTCACGAATGGCTAAGTACTTAATGTCGATATGTTTGCTTCGACTTCCACTTTTGTTGTTCTTAGCCAGAAAAACAGCAGCTGAGTTGTCACAATATATCTTTAATGGCCTAGAGATAGTGTCGACAATTCTAAGCCCAGATATAAAGCCCTTAAGCCAAACACCATGTGAAGTTGCCTCAAAACAAGAAACGAACTCTGCCTCCATAGTAGAAGTAGCAGTCAAAGTCTGCTTTGCGCTTCTCCAAGATACGGCTCCGCCGGCTAACATGAAAATATAGCCTGATGTTGATTTCCGTGAATCAACGCATCCAGCGAAATCCGAATCTGAGTAGCCAACTACCTCAAGGTTTTCAGTCTGTTTATACATCAGCATGTAGTTCTTGGTACCCTTAAGATACCTCATTACTTTCTTTGCAGCTCTCCAATGATCTATACCTGGATTACTCTGATATCTGCCTAACATTCCAACTGCAAATGCTATGTCAGGTCTTGTACAAACCTGAGCATACATAAGACTTCCAATAGCAGAAGCATATGGAATGCTATGCATTTGTTCCTTTTCTAAATCATTCTTCGGGCACTGGTTCAAATTGAACTTGTCACCCTTCACAATAGGTGCTACACTTGGTGAACAATCTTTCATCCGAAATCTCTCCAAAACTTTATTGATATAGGTTTCTTGTGACAGACCCAAATACATTGAGTTCTATCTCGATGGATCTTAATGCCAATGACATAAGATGCCTCACCCATATCCTTCATATCAAAATTTTTAGAGAGAAATTGTTTCACCTCATATAACAACCCCTTATCATTGGTTGCAAGTAATATGTCATCCACATACAATACAAGGAAACAGATTTTACTCCCACTAACCTTTTGGTATATACATTGATCCATGACATTTTCCACAAATCCATATGAGGAGATAACATCATGAAATTTTAAGTACCACTGGCGGGAGGCCTGTTTCAATCCATATATGGATTTTTTTAACTTGCACACCAAATGGTCATTGGCACTAGAGGGGAATCCTTCAGGTTGTTTCATATATACCTCCTCATCTAGTTCCCCATTGAGGAATGCTGTCTTCACATCCATCTGATGTAGTTCAAAGTCAAAATGAGCAACTAATGCCATTATTATACGAAGGGAATCTTTCTTAGATACAGGAGAAAAGGTCTCTGTGTAATCGATTCCTTCCCTTTGAGTAAATCCCTTGGCCACGAGTCTTGCTTTGTATCTCTCGATATTGCCTAATGAGTCTCTTTTTGTTTTATAGACCCATTTGCATCCAATGGCCTTAGAGCCATTAGGCAACTCGACAAGATCCCAGACTCCATTAGACGCCATAGAATCTATCTCTTCCTTCATGGCATTGTGCCACAGCTTTGATTCTCTACAACTGATGGCTTGTGAAAACGTTTCAGGGTCATTCTCAGCTCCTATATTGTAATCAGATTCTTGTAGATACACAGCATAATCATTAGGAATTGCTGACTTCCTCATCCTAGTTGATCTTCTTAATGTTGACTCAACATTCTCTTGGGGAGTATGTTGTTCAACTGTTTGTTCAACAGTCCTTAAAGGCTGTTCATTAATTGGATCAACTTGGTCAATGTCAACAGGTTGTGGATCCTGAATGATTGGTTGTTCAATACCCGTTTGGACTTGAGGGGCATGAATTACAATCATTCTATCACTTAATGTAGGAGTTTGAATATTAGACTGATCATTTTCAGAACCTAAGTTTTGAATTTGATCACTCCCACTGATCAAGTCATTCTCAAGAAATTTTGCATTCCTTGATTCCATAATCCTAATACTGTGAGATGGACAATAAAATCTATAACCTTTAGACTTTTCAGCATACCCAATAAAGTAGCTACTAATGGTCCTAGGGTCTAACTTCTTTTCTTGTGGATTGTAAACCCTAACCTCAGATGGGCATCCCCAAACGCGCATATGTCTTAAACTCGGTTTCCAACCTTTGAATAACTCAAATGGCGTCTTTACAACAGCCTTAGTTGGAACTCGGTTAAGAATATATACAGCAGTTTTAAGAGCTTCAGTCCACAAGGATTTAGGAAGTTTGGAGCTAACCAACATGCTCCTCACCATGTCCAACAATGTTCGATTTCTTCTTTCAGCTACACCATTCTGGTCAGGTGACCCAGGCATAGTGTATTGGGCAACAATCCTATGCTCTTGAAGAAACCTAGCAAATGGACCTAGCGCTTGTCCATCTTCAGTGTATCTACCATAATACTCACCACCTCTATCAGATCTCACTATCTTAATTTGTTTACCACATTGTTTCTCTACTTCTGCCTTAAATATTTTAAAGGCATCTAGTGCCTCATTTTTATTATTAAGCAATAGAGATACATGTATCGTGAGTAATCATCAATAAAGGTGATAAAATATTTCTGATTACTTAAGTCTAAATCTGGACTACAAATGTCCGTATGTATGATTTCTAATATGCTAGAACTCCTCTTAGCACTTTTCTTAGTCCTGTTAGTCTGCTTTTCCTTAATGCAGTCTACACAAGTGTTAAAATCAGTAAAGTCAAGAGTATTGAGTACTCCATCTTTTACTAATCTTTTTACTCTCTCTATTGAGATATGACCAAGCCTACGGTGTCATAACATAGAGGAATATTTATTAGTAACATTTCTCTTAATACCTATGCTACTAGAAACATGCATTGAGTCATAAAGGTTACTATTTTGTAATTGAATTTGGAATAGATCATCGCAAAGTGTACCATTGCCAATAAAATTAGATTTATAAAAAAATTTAAATTCATTACTTGAAAATTCAAAATAATATCCCAATGGTACAAGTTTGGAAACTGAAATCAAGTTTCTAGAGAAACTTGGTACATAAAATGTCTTTTCCAAATTCAAAATAAAACCAGAATTAAGAACTAATCTGCATGTTCCTATAGCTTCAACAGTTGAGCCCATCTTATTTCCTGAATAGATGTATTGCTCACTGCCCACCGGCTTCCTTTGGTTTAGAAAGCCCTGCAAGGTATTAGAAATGTGAATTGTTGAGCCAGAATCAATCCATCATGTGTTACTACTAGCGTCTACCATATTAGATTCATAACAAAAATATGAGATTGAATTACCTTTCTTTTGAAGCCAAGCCTTGAATTTGACACAGTCCATCTTTATGTGTCCTTTCTTTTTACAAAAGAAACACTTGGACTCTTTCTTAATATTCTCAGGGATGGGAACCTTGCCCTTCCCTTTTGTCTTGGCCTTTCTTTTCTTCCTTCCTTGTGTCACTGTATGTACACTTTCACTCATCTCTGCTATGAGCCTTCCTTCTTCTTGTACACACATGGTCAGAAGTTCATTGATTGACCACTTCTCTTTATGAGTGTTGTAGGAGATTTTGAAAGGCCCATATTGTTGTGGTAGAGAATTCAGGATGTAGTGCACAAGAAAAGAATCTGACATCTCAACCTCAAGTGTTTTCAATTGAGCTGCTATATCCCTCATTTTCATGATGTGCTCTCGCACACCTCTTATGCCAGTAAGTTTCATGGATGATAACTTTGTCATTAAGGTGCTTGCTAAGGCCTTATCCGAAGATTCGAATTGTTCATCAATAGCCTTAAGCAAACTTCGAACGTTTTGATGCTCTCCAATAGACCCACGAATACTAGCTGATATTTTAGTCTTGATGTACATCATACTAAGACGATTGGATCGCTCCCAACGTTCATAAACATTTACTTCTGATGCACTACTAATATTCGTGGGTTTAGGAGGTTCATCTCTTCTGATTGCATCATCAACGTCCATCCACCCTAATTGGAGAAGTATTTTCTCCTTCCAAACATTGTAGTTATCTCCAGTTAATTCAGGAACTTGAAAATCAGAAATATTTAAAGGTTGAAAAGTTGCACAATTTACATGCTATGTTAATAATTTGAGACAAATAATATTCTTAAATGACATGTTATGCCAATGCAATGCATGTCGATTCAAATTATGAGCCTAGTAACAAATAAAATTACCTGTGGGCTAAATTTTATTTAATTAGACTCATATACTAATGATAAAACTAGTAAATTATATTCTTTTCTTAATTCCTGCGGGTAAATCAAGAAAAGAAAAATTTACTATTCCATCCTAATTAATCACATGAAATATGATAATATTCCTGTAGGATAATATTTATCATATTAAATATGATTAATTACAATTTGATGTCATTTTACTTTATGTGATTATAACACTTAGTGTATAATTTTAAAATAATTAAAGGTGCTGTGGCTAAACTTTAATTAAATTAAAAATATACAATTCACTTGACATCTAAATAAAATTATATGCTTGAATATAATTTAACATAAAGTATAAACAAACATACACAATGAGAATTTCAATAACTAATCAATTAATCAATAAAAATATGACTAATTAATTTAATTAATATTCTCCCTTTAAAATTACTCTAAATGTGCCATAAAAATTGCCTAAAATAAAAATTAATTATTTAAGCAAATTTAACTATAAATTAAATGGCACTATAAATTAATTATTATTTCTAAATATGCCAAAATTTCCTAAAATTAATTAACATTCAAGATTTAGGCAAATTTTAAAGGCATAAAATTAATTTCACAATTATTTTGACAAATAAATAACTAAATATTGTCAAAATTAATATAAATTTTGTCCACAATAATTTTTGCCAAAATTTTGGACAAATTAAAATGTACTTAACAAAATAAATGGCCAATAAATAAATTACTATTAAATTTTAATTTAATATTGGCCAAATTTTTTTTTTATATCAAAAGATAATATATATAAATATAAATATATATATATATAAATCATGGGAGAAGAAAACATATGGAGGAAATGCCACAAAAGACAACGTATATATATATATATATTACATGTTGCCTTTACATAACAACAATGAAATGTGGCTTCAGTGGTTAAGACTCGTCGCTCATTCCTACATGGTCAGGGGTTCGAATCTCATAGAGGCCATTTTATTCAAAAATCCCAAAACGACATGTCGTTTGCGCCCACATGTAACAGCAACGCAAACTATAAAAACGACATGTCGTTTATTGAAGGCTTAAAACGACTTGTCGTTTAGGTCATCCCCAACCTCCAGACGGGTCAACCCGACCCTGTTACGACCCGTTTCGGACCCAAATGAAAACCCGGTCGTTTTTTGAGTTTTCAAGCTCCGTTTTGGACGATCCAGGAGTCCATTTTCATCAGAATTTCATGTAGATTCCATTTATGATATCAAAATGATGAAAAAATGGCTCTATAAATCAACCCAAATACATCAAAAATTTAACATTTTCGAGCTCAAAAAACTTAGCAAGGCAGAGGCATTTTCAGCTCTGATACCAACTGTTAGACTTCATGGATATATAAAAACATATTTATAACATCCAATGCAAGAGAAATGGATCGAAATGTTACCTCCAGCCATTGCTTGAATTCTCTGTTTTGGGTGATCTGAATTCTGTCGCATGAAAGTCCAGGGATGCTTCTAAGCTCTTGTTCTACTGAATGATGGTGTGTAGCAATGTAAAACTGAGCTCAGGGACCCTGTATTTATAGGCAAACTCTTTCAACGGCAATTCCATCATTTTGCCGAGAAAGATGCATCGTGCAGAAGTGCACGTTCTGTTTCATCCCACGAAGCCCATGATTTTTGAACCATAATGGATTGTTGCCACGATCTGCTTCTCACGTTCTGCATTATTCCCACGTTCCAGATTCCAAATGCAACATTTTACATGGTGAAGAAAGAAGCTGCAGCAGACGACTTTATTAACCTGTTCTAGATATAGGAAGGAAATTGACAATCCCGCAAAACATGAAGAACGTTCTCGTCAAACAGCTGGCCCCCAAGGCAAAGAGCAGAATAATTCATCCATTTGCTTCTACAAGAATCAGTAAGAGTATATCATTCGAAGCTTGCCAAAGGA
>JAIUCV010003545.1:0-25423 GCA_026724425.1 Erythrophleum ivorense
TAACCTTCCCAATCCTCTACCGGAACCTATTTTAGGGGAGGCTTCTCGAGTCTGTCAAGCCCGGTTCGAGCATACCCCTTCTATGAGACTTTGAGTTGTGGGTCCTGTGTAGTCAAAATGACCGCCCAGCTATGGGGATTCTTTGCCAGCATTGATTCATAATCAAACCTTTTGTCATCACTCTTTCTGACTAAAAAGGGAGAATGGCGTTAATTCATTGACTCAAAGTTCTTATCCAGCGAGGGTTCTATTAAGAGATTCTCTTTGAGGATTTGCCACCATCCATGAAGTAGCTGGTTCGATAGGACCAGGGTAACTCGAAGCTAAGGTAAGCTAATAGGAGAGGAAGATCCGCCAAGCGAGGAATTAGCCATAGAAGGCCTTTTTGTTTGGGCTGGTGGGCTTCGTTCCTCTCCTTACAGTCGAGCGTCTTCAAACCTCTGAACTCGACTCTCACCCTGACTTGAGTAGATGGGAAGAATAGAGCTATTCCCCCTTCCTTTGTTTGTTCATGTCTTGGATGTCAAAGCAAAAGAAGCAATCGGAAAAAGAAAGAAATATAAGATCACTCTACGACCATTCTGTATGGCAATAGTCAATATTCGATTTAGGCTAAAAAAAGACCATAGAATCACCCAACAAGATTGATTGCTAGCAGTAATATTCAAGTTAGGTTAGCGCTTTTCCCAGACCTGGAGATATGCTCGTCTTCCTTCCAGGAAAGCCTTTCTCCGAGCAGCTAAGCTAGTTCATCCGCATCTGTTGTCGTAAAGTAGGTCTTGGTCCTTGAATCAGTCCGGAGTTAGCATGTGATTAGTTCGAGGCGCTAGCTTTACTAGTTGGAGTAGGAGTGGTGGTACTTACTTTCGTTCTTTGGTGGTTTGTATCCATTCTGCTTTTGTTGAAGGAAGGAATAACGATTGGACTGCTCCCCGGGGAAAATCTTCACTAACAAGGCTAGCCTAGCGAAGTCACTTCTGGATTCACTTCTTTTTGAGTGAAGTCCCGCGTAAATGGATTGAGGGGTTCCAACCCCATCCTATCAGTTCCATCTCGCATTGAGAAACCTGCCATTCGAAGTCAGTCTTTGGGACCGCCCAGCACAGCGTAGAAGGGGTTGGGTCATCGGACCTCCTTCAAAGGTTGGCGAAACGGGTTGCTAGTTGTGTATCGCCGCTCCATAAGTCCAGCCAGAAGAAGGTAGACTTCCCATCACCCACCACCTAACCTTCTTTAGAAACCTTTCAAAAACATCCCTCCATCCAAGCCAGAGGTTAGACCCAGAAGCCCTCTCTCTTAACCCCCCAAGTCTCAAAATGTGACCCGCAACCAACCCTTCTTTCTCCTTGAAGATGGAGATTCAGAGGCGTTGAGATCATTGATCAACCTCCGCCACCATCTCCCAAGATGTGCCTCGTCCAGCAGAGAAATAATATGTCTCAGCCCAAGTCCCCCCATGCTCTTGGGTTTGAAGACTTCCTCCAAAGCAAGTGGACACCCGCCCTTTGCTTCCTCTCAACCTTTATAAAATAAACGTAGCTCAATCCGCAAGCCGGAACTGGGGCATGTCAAAGATTTTCCGCTAGATTACAGTTAACCCATGAGGACTATCTTGCTTCCCCAAACCAATGGGAATGGGCAGCGAGTGAGTACAAGAAGTACAGGGGCCACCTCACCTATCCGTCGCTGATGCCAAATCAAAGAAAGAAAATAATCTGTCTTTGCGCCTTTTACTTGACGCAAAGGACCTTCCTGATTGAACTTCGAAATTCTTCGAAGGAGCCAACCAATCATGAGATAGATGGTCGCAACATGCGCTCTTTTACATAATTACAAAATAGCGAATATCCTCCTCTCGCCTCCCCCCTCAAATCCCCAGGCCCAAAGAGATAGGGCAACTCCGTTTTTGGGGTATCTTTGGCCCAGGTCCTGAATCAAAGAGCTGGATCTCATAAAACACTTTGATCATTACAAAGGCATACCTCACGCGCTCTGGCCATAAAGCACCTGGTGACATGTGCCACCCCTTTTCATGAGTGAACTTCACCAGAGCCGCAAAGCCAGAGAACTCAAACTGGAAGGTAGGAAAGAAGACGAAGTCTTAATCCACTTCTTATAAATCTTGTCTCCCGTCTCCCACGTTATCCCCTTTTCCACAGGGGATACTGGACAGCCAAGGTAAATAACGATCTGTCAACGAGGTAAACCTTTCAGCCACCCCATCAATAAAGCGAACTACCTCAGGTTATTGTACTACTGGCGTGACCATAAAGTCAAATGTACTCTTGGTCTTTTTTTTGTTAAGACAAGACGACCCGCCGAAAATTAAGATAGATAAAGCCAGCCTGACTAACCTATTGCAAGCAACCTCATCATCACGCTTCTGAATTTGATATCTATGAAAGGAAGGTATGATGCGCGGAAGGCCCGGCCTTGTTAGGAAAATGGGTACAGGTGGAGCAGAAGGGAAAACCTTTTTAAATTAGTCTCCATTCGACTATTTCACTAAGAAAGAAGAGATGTGACCTCGACTTTACGCCTCCCCTAGCCTAGCCCCAACAATGTGCACTGGTCGACCCCCTAAGAGTAAGAGCAGCCTTTAGGCATAGTTCCCATTCATCTATTAGATAGATGATGAAAGGTCGTTTTTTGCTTATTTTATGTCGGTATGGGTTTGGGGAGCCCAGCTTATCTTATGTCGGTATGGCCGGTGTGGTCCGTTAGCTGGTAGGGGCTCATGGATGCCGACAAGGAGTTCTTTAATTTCACTTTAGGTATTACAAGCAACCTCGATTTCAGCAAACCTCTAAATCCCCTCTTAGCCCAGCGGCGAATTCGACAAATGCACGCTCACTCAGTAGCCGGATATAAATCCAATTGGTGGGGTAGGGGCCAGAGACCGAACTTTTGGACATTTTCCCTTCACCTGCATGTAGGTAAGGCGAAGAATCCATCCCTCGTACGAGGAAAGCATTCGGAAAAAGCAGCCAAATGGTCAACCCGCTGGCGTAAGATCCATTCCGAACTTGACGAGCAAGAAAATGCACTTCACTTGTGCACTGAAGGAGAAAGAGAGGGGGAATTTAATGCGCAGCACCTCAGGTCTGTGATCCATGGATCTCCGATCGAAAAAACGAGCCTATCTGTCGACGATAGAAGATACCTATTCCTGCAATTGCGCTTAGTCCAAGCCCCCTTCCCTTACTTTAACAAGTAAGCAAGCACTACGCCCCCTTTGCTGCATCTGATATTACCGCCTCGTGGGTCCTATCTGAGTAACTCTGTGCTCCTTACTCTAGCAAGTAGGCAAGCTACCTTTCAAGCTTTAACCGACCCAAACCCGAATCAAATCCGCCAGAAAGTGCTCCTTGCATCTGTCCGGAGATTCGTTGCCACTAAAGCTTCATGCCATTGTCCCGAAAGCGATTAGTAAGCGAACTAGGATCCGATCATCTCTTTCAATCACTGAACACCAACCAAAAGAAGCACTCGCGGCACACAGGCTATATCCGTTCGAGTAAGAAAAATAGTATTAGTAACAAAGGACCGGTTGCTTCAACACTCGAAACAGGTAAGGTAGTATATAGGCCGATTGTTGTACTCCTGCGCTAACAACACCCTAAGCGAACTTGTCGTAACGGTTCCGCTTTGAGCGCTTCCCTTCACTAGAGTGAAAATAGATCTCTCTTACTTGTTCAATTCATCGAGATTGCTTGCTAACCATAGGAGATTGATCAATAAGGATGGGCTTTGGCTCCAGCTTGGTCAATGACTCCGCGATGATTAGTAAGATAGGATCCCGAAGAGAGCGGTGATCTACCGCGCGATAACCAGGAAGAAAAAAGACTTGGTTAAGAGAAGAGGGGGGAAGACTTGAGCTCTAGGAACTGCACTCAGACTTGACTTACAGTGCTTCGCGGAAAGAGTCCTTCCCCTTCTTATGTTAATCTCGCGTGAGGTTCTTATTATCTCGCTTTAAAGTGAGGAAGTTCTTACAAATCAATCTTTAATAGGGCGCATTAGAGGATGATTGAAAGAAAGGTTAGAGTCTCATGTTGGGTCTATTCTTAAAGCTCAGTAACGGTCTTCCTGCGGTTAGAGATATTAGATATCGTGAATGTGCTGACGGTAGAAGGATACCACCATTATGGGTTCGCTATGAGCGTCCAGTAAGTAATCCGCCACATTCTCGTCCTGATGTTCGGGCAAGCCTAATTAACTTTGGAGCAAGTGGAGTCCACCAGGTTAGGCATAAAGATATCCCTAGCCCGATCGGCAAGTAGAGTTGTAGGTTGGGGAATCCTTCTCTTCTTATAATATCTTATAGGTGACGAAATCTCTCTAGGGAAGAGAGCGAAGCATCCCTTTACTAGTATAGTCGTATTTGCTAACAAAGCCTAACCTAGCGCAAGAACTCTTCTCAGCCTGAACTGATTGATTAGCGCTTGGCTTGGAACTAGTTCACCTGAACTGATTTGACTAGAAAGTCATGCTGCTTCGCTATCCGGTCGTTGGATAAGAAATCTTCGTTCGATAGTGGCCTCGGAACGGTAATGAGAAGGACCTAATCTAATAGATCTGGCAGGGTTGCTAGGAAGGTCGGGGGGTGGTAATAGATTCTAGTAGGTTCTAATGGAAGTTTGTCGACTTTTCAAGTTAGCTTTAGAGCAAGCGAGCGTGAGGCAGAAGCTGTTGGGTAGGCTGAACAATAATCACATGGAGAAGGAGAAGATAGATAGGCGGAAGATCCGGCCACTGCTCTTTCTAAGCGTTATCGTCCAAATCAATCGTCATGATGAGACAGGAGAAAAACCTTCTATACAAGCCCGCCTAGAAGGCGAAGATGCTTTGCCCGACCTAGCTGAACTACCTCTTAGAATGACTGAGAAGGCTAACAAACAAGCAAGCTCAAATAAGAAGCTCCTAGCTCTCTCTAAGAAAAGAGATCAGTGGATGGGACTGTCACTGAACAAGCCTTATCGATAGACGTTGAGGTCGTCCTAATCATAGCTTCTATCACTCTAGTTCGCAAAGGCCTCGAGCTTGTAACGCACCTTTTTCTGTTTGATAGGTAAAAAAAACCCCTCACTTCGATCGCCCGGCGCCTAAGCCTTCCATAAGCTATAGAGGTCAGTTTCTCAGAAGGATGCTATAGAGCCTTCTTTCTGTAAGTTTGTCCCCCGTATATAGGGTCCGGTAGCTGAGGCGAGCTATGAGTGGGGCGCAAAGATCAAACCTACCGCACTGCAGCCCGGACCACTTCACAAAAGAATCTTTCCAGAGAGTTCCACCAGAAAGCAGAGTTATTGCGTACTAGAAGATCAAGATGGACGAGAGACAACTGAATTTCTAAAACTTCTTGGCAAGTCGCTTTTGGCGTCGTGAGCAGAGAAATTGCTCAAGTAAAGCTCACTTCTTGTCTGATGTTTGACGCTTTGGAAAGTGGAAGTGAGAGTTTCCGAGGGACCCAATGAGCCCTCGCCCACAGCCATGTGCGGGGCTAGTGCGGCCGGTAATCCTGTTTCGGTTTCATCCTTCTTGCGGAACATCGCGTAAAACAAGACAAGTGAGCTCTCTTATCGTATCGCAGGGAAGTCCTCTCTTCGAAGGGAAGGCTTTCTTGTCAAGGGAGAAATCGTTGGCATTAGTATAGCAGGTGGACTATTCCCACAATGCAGACTGACAGCGAGCTACGAATGAAAGCAAGCCGTTCTCCCACCCGCTGCCCTCCATACGGAATGCTGTTCGCTATGCCGTCGTGCAGCAACTCATCAATCACTCTTTATTGAATCTACGCGGGCTATATGCTTAACACATGCCAATCGCGAAGAGTAGATTTTGACCTTTCAAACCGGAGACTCAAACCTTTCAGGAAGCATAGCAGACTGCCTAGACGTTTCTCTTGGCGGGGAATACCTTGTCCGGTCAGTCCTCCGGGCATACCGGCGGCCGGGGCAAAGAAACATTGCTATCCCGTAGGTGAAACTTCGCGTCGGTACTGGAGTGATGATCACTCCTTCGAGTAGATGGGGTTTTCGCGCGTCCCCTGTAGGGACTAGTGGCCTGCATTCCGGACGAGGAAAAGAAAAAACCCCGGCTACCATGCCAGTTGTGAGATCGAGTCCCTATGGGGGACAAAGGCGCATTGGCCCTCTCGAGGCCATGTCAATTTGAACCCTCAGGAATTCTCACCTGAGATCGCAGAGCGGGCCCATCTTTAATAGGATACTAGCGCCTAGAATCTTTTTGCACTGATCAGGCACGTAGGTCTTGTTTAGAGACAAAGACGAGTGCCAAACTCTTTTCTTTGGCGATTGCGACACTCTTCCATTGGCACATCCTGACCACTTGGTCAGCTCCTTGTCGACTATTTTTTCCTTCTTTGGGCGTAGGGGGAAGATAAGAGACTTTGCTGCACTCATTGCTGCAAGGAAATTCTTGACCAAATAGGCACATCACTAGTGGGATAACCATTGAAGGAAGCAGTGACCGGAGAAGGGGCGTAGCGTGTGAGATGACTGTCTTACGCTTTGAACATTCTCCTTTCTATGGGTACAAATAAGACCAAGCCAATCTCGATTCAAAAGCAACTACATCAAGAAACAGCTTTCCCTACTACCGGCTAGAGAGCATTGAACGATTCCTGCCCTCGGACCGCCAAAAGAAAGATGCAGAAAGAAGGAAAATCAACCTCAGCGCCAAAAAGAGCGGATTCTTGCCATCCAGGGGGAAGAACTCAAGCGAAAAAAAAGGCAAAGAGAGAGGCAGGTTGCTTGCAATTGCTTCAAATACCTTTAGCAGCATCCATCTCACTTCTCTGTGAAGACAATTCCCAATCCAGGTTACCGTTAGGTAAGGCTTCTTACGAAGACCCATTCGGAAAAGGCTGATATGGCAAGCGCTACCTCACCTCATCAATAGAGCTACCTTCAAAAGAGTCTCATCCTTTTGGAAGCAGATGGCCTGTTTGTTTTTGACTACATGGGTGTCATAGCAGCTGCGCAGTATAACGAATACAACTTCCTACAGGAAGAACTCTCCAAGAGGTATGGGCACGCCATTGCCAAGTTCTACGATGAAAAGAAAAAAAGGCCTATTGAATCATCTGGGAGCAGTGGGACTACTTTGAGGAAATGAGCCGCTAACTCTCCCCAGATGAGTCTCTTCCTGAACCAAGAGTTCCGCTTGCACCTAGAGGTCTGGCCTGCTATCCGACCGTATGGGCACCGGTTCGATTCCCGCATTCTAAAACAGGTGCGATTCCCAGAAGACTCTTCTGAGACAAATGAGACACCCTTTACATTATAAAGGAGACATATAAACTCCTTCATTGAGTTGCACTCCATCATCAATCAGTACTCCAAAAAGTCCGACGGAAGTCACATCGTCTACACAAACAGAGAACTCGTGGAAACTTCCGCCCTACCCCCATCCTGAAGAAGTTGTCGCCGCCATTGCCTAGTCCTTTCCCGAAAAGAGATTTGAACACTTGTCTCATTCAAGACAAGACGGATTCCACCCTGATCGATGACCAGCTCAACTTTATCGACATCAAGGCCCTAGATGTGGGAGGGGTCGAGGCATGCCTTAAAGTGAAATAGTTTGCATCGTCGGTAAGAGCGATTTGACATAAAGATCTCCTCCTCCCACTCAGAAGCAGGTCAATTCCCACTCTCATTAGCCGATTTCAGCACGGAACCAGATGATCTACCACGGGTAGAATTGTTGTTGTTGTTTTGGGGCTCCAATCTGATTGAACGTAAATTGAAAGAAGAACCATTGCAAGCAACCTTTGTACTATACCAGTATCAGAAGAAGTCAGATAGTTCTTCTTTGACTCGCTTTTCAGACTAGGGACTGGCATCCACCATTCGCCCTATCTTACTAATAAGAAACAAGGGGCCCCGTATCCTTCGGGCTTGAGCCAGCAGCATCTTTGGGCACTTATGGGGTATCGATGACTCGAATCGGCCCAATCAATATTAGAAGAGGCACGCTTTCCCTTATCTTTAGAGTATCTGACCCGCTTGCTACCTGACGAGCAACACTAGCCGGCTGTTCTGAAAGCGGAAAGCTAGAGAGCGAAAGAACTACTCAAAGAAACTGGGACAAAGAAAGGGCTTACTTGAAAGGCTAAGTCAAAGACTTGTCATCTCCCTCCACCCCTACTAATAAGTTAAGTCAGAAGTGAAAGTCCTTTTTACTATGCAAGCAACCTATTGTCTGAATCGCAAATTGCGAGCAACATTGTCTGACGACAACGTTGCTTGTTGGTAGCCGCTGTTGCGTGAAGCTCGCGGATTCGAAACCTTGACATCCGGTCAGGACTCGGTTTTCGACCTAGCTTTGGAAGTAAGGTAAGGCAGTCAGTTAGGACTACTTCTTTCTCTTAAGTTAAGTCGTTTTCCTTCTGATAGTTGGGTGAGAGAATCTTTGACCAAGAGCAGGCGAGCGTAGTGAGGTCGCTTGCGATTTAGCAATAGGTTGCTTGCAATCGTCAGGCAATACCTTGCTCAATTAGGCTTATCGCCGATCGATTGAGTTAGTTCCTTTAAGACAACGAAAATGACTGGATTACAAGGTATCCATTGCTGGAAAAGGAAAACAGCTGTACAAAAACTTTAGTCGGCAGGGGGATTCTACAGGTGAATTTCGAGATCAGAATAGGTCTTCGATCCGTGCATTCTGAACTAAATGTGGGTGTACTTTTTTTTTAATGCTATTAATCAAAATAGGGATTTCTCTGATTATCTATGTAATTTCTTTCTTTAGTTACACGAGTTCGATAGCTGTAAGAATGACTTGTCCTTCGGATCCTATTATTCATCTAACTATATTACATTTCTATTACACTCGCGATATCATTAGTATTCACTCTCTGTAAGGAAAATTTAAATTTTCTAATTCTATACTAGTTCCTATGGCGTAAAGGAAAAGAGTTTCATTTCGGCTATTACATCTATGGGTCAACGAGTTTCTGGAGTCTCTTAAAGAGGGGATCGAAGCAAGGTCCAATCCCATTATTATAAATTATTATATATAATACGATCATCTCACAGATGAAGAAGTGAGCAAGCCTTTCTCCAATGGGTTCTAACAGCGCAGACTAGGCATCTTTATCTGATTTCAATTTCTATATTAGTAAAGCCCCTTATTTCAAGGCTAGGGCTTCCCCAGGAACATGGTTTAATTGCTATTTTAATTTAGCAGCATTGGCCGTAGAATCAAATATTGACGGTGACTGACCACTAGATCTGTCGATCGAGACCTTGGTCTTCCTGCAGTGCTATAGGCTTTTGACTCTCTCTCTCTATGGGCTTCGGGCTAACGCCCTAGATCCTCCACTAAATCCTCCAACGGTGAGACTGAGTGTATTACTATCTCTTAAGACTACAGAGGTACGTAAAGTAGAGGTCCCTCAATTCAACTATCTCTGAATACTTTTCTGGGTGACCAAGACATAGACTAAGATTCCTTTGTATCCGGGCGCTTACCTCGCTTGTTAGGGATCGATGCTTCGCCTCATCCGTGCTCATTGGAAACCTTGACTCTTCAATAGATTCATCTTAACTTAAGAAAAGTGGTACTTTCTGTTTGCCTTCCCGTCTTTTCTCAGCGGATCAGCCACATACTCCGAAGTAACGTTAGTTACGGGAACGTAGCTATCTTTTGGTCAGGTTTTCTGGGGGTTGGTTCCTCTACTAGAATAGGTTCCGAACGCCTCACTTCTCTGACTTTCGGTGCTTATCTTCAATCATAAGATGGTCACCCCGCCCTAAGCAACATCGGTTCACCATAGATATCTCGAGAACTTCTCTTCTTGACTAGGATAGCGCTCTTCCTTCTCAAAGATTTGCCTTTTCTTCACTTCTCCGCTCAAGAATCATTCTGTTAAATAGATCCTTATCGAAAGAAGAAAAAAGGAGCGGAAAAGGTATTCCTGTCAGTGGATTAGCTATTCCAAACCTGTCCTTGCGGAACTGGCTTGGCTTCCGGAAGAGAGAGTCCTGTCAGTGGTCAAGAAAGCGGGAGCAAAGGGTGTAAGCGTAGGCTGCGCGAGCGGAGGCAGCAAGCGGTGCTAGAGGGGCAGAGTCAAGTCAAACAGCTTGACTGGCTGGAGAAGAGAATTACTCGACTGGCCCTATAGAATGAATTAAGGCCAGTTTCACGACGTATAAGGTGGCATGACTTTTGTTTATGTATCAAGATATTCTTCTGTCATTTGCTAGGGAAAAGACTTCTTGAAACGTTTGAATTAGCAGCTTCCTGTCTTTCCTGTTTCTGACTTCCGAGTTGGTGAGTCACTCGCGTTTGTTGTCGCTTTATCCGTGGTGGTCTTTCTCTATTGGTCTTGCCTTATTGCTGCTTGCTGACTTATTCTCAGAAATTAGCTTAGCCCCTATTCTACTCGATAGAGTGATCGAATCGTACGCTGTGCGTGCCATTGATTGAATTTCGCTAATCGACCGCTATTAGATAGATAGATTCGCCTCGAGGGTTGTGCGATAACGCTTGTTCTTTCTTTCACACGGAGCGCTAACTCGAAATCTCATAGAATAGACAGATCGGATCGTAACCAGGCGAAATAGAGTTCTACTTCCTTACCCGTTGAAGAAGCCGTGATTGCTTGAGTTGAATCAGTGGAGTTTAGGAAGGTGGTAACGTATATAATCTAAATGGCTGCTTTTAGCTTTGAAGCCAAGGCAGTAGCCTGTCCTTCTGATCTTAGTTTGAATTGGCGGGTCACAAACGATAGGAAGAGTGTATTCTCCTTGAAGTCGAGTTACTACTTTCCTATTCATTTCATGAATCAATCTCTCTCCGGCCCTCTGAAGAGCCAGGTCAGTAAACTTCTATTGGGACTTCTATTGATTATTGATTCGACTATAGGGACTCCTAGCAACAAACTTGTATGACGGGGCCCCCATGGAGACGCAGGAGATGCAGGAGCCGCCAGCCGGATCGACCAATAAATGATAGGCCAGAGGGATGGGCTCATTCGACTAATTAGTGATCCCAGGCCTACCTAACAAAGAGATGTCCCTAAACTAAAATAGGGGATTGGTTGATCGGAAAGCTCGGGCAGGAGTAGGGACATTCCATAAAAATCTTTCTGATCCGCGCTGGCTTGTGAAATGAAAGAAAGGAAGCAGAACCGGGAATCTTTCCATTCTAAAGGATAGGAGTGATGCTTTTTGGAAATGAGATTAGCAATCATTCGACAGTTGGGATTAGGATGCCGCTTTCACTAGTAGAAGATATCCACGCAAGGAAAGGAAATGGCAGTTATGCAAACACGGGCAAAAGGATTGGAACTAGGCCAGCCAATCTCCTCTATTGCAGCAAAGAAAGAGGAAAGCAAGCAAAAGAAAAAGATCTAGTTAGACTTGCCAGGGAAACCCTAAAAATTGCTGTAGAATCATTGCTAATCCTCAATCCTCATCCAATCCAACTCAAGCACCAGCAAAGGGAAGAACTTCAAACTCGCTGGCAGGAAGAAGAGATTGCAACTTGAATTGCAACTCCCACTGGTGCCCCGCCACTAAGACTAGCTCTCCCAGAAGAAGATATCTATCTATTATCATTAGCCAGCCTTGAAGCAGGAAGTGTTTTACCTTAGCGCAAGCACTAAGTAAGCGCTACGCCCCTTGAGATCTCTGATAAAATAGCATAAGTGAGAGAGAATCTCTGTGCGGTTTCGCTTCCGAGTATCGATGAAAGTCGAACCAATAGCTATGACCTGTAAACCTCGTAGCGATGTTCGAAAGTTTGGCAACTTACTCCTACATAGAAAGGAGCCTTTTGTTGTGAAAGGTGATCGGGACCAAGCTGTTTTGCTAAGCAAATTAGTGGTTTAGTAAATAGCAAGCACAAGGTAGTGGGAGGGGGGCTCACACAAGTAAGTGAAAGGCCTTAACTTAAGGGTCTTTCTGAAGTGTGGCACGGCCAGGGGGGAAAGGGAGGGGGATAAGGGGAGCCTTTTCCCTTAGAATCGAATTATAAACCGGCGGGGAAGAACGAACATTTTTGGATATGGTTGAGCAAGATCTCAGAGAGCGGGGCCCCGGCTCCACCTATATTCGACGAATTCTTGGGCTAGAATAAGCCGTACAGTAGTCCAATATTAGCTCTTTTCATTTTCAAAAGCGGCATTCTCCTCAGCAAGAAAACTCCATAGCTAACGAGCAAGAAAACGTATGCCCTTATTAGACTAAAGGCTAACGCCTTAACTATACAGGGCTTGAGCGCTAGTGCGCTAAGCTTTAAGATATAGGTGCTTGTTGGCTTTCGCGCGTTAGCGCTTAGCTTACTAATAAGATAGGGTGCTTCTTGCTTAATCAATCCGTTGCTTGTTCCTTTCCTTTAATGAAATATCTCTTTCGCCCGCGAAATCAACAGGAAAGAGAACAGCGCATATTCCAACAAGACCAAGAACTCCTACTCGTACGAGAGCAGTAGCAACGGTAATGCCTCCAACACCGGTTATTCCCACAGCTTCTTCTATTCCTTGGTGGCCTGCAGCTCCTATTTGAACAAAACCAATTCTCGATGCAGCTTCTTCTTTCACAAGGGACTCCGCCATTGAATCTATTATCTAACACTTTTACGTGACATCTTTCCTCCCTCACAGCAGAACCTGTAAAAGCGGAGACTGCTTATCCTAAGAATGACAGGTATTGATTCACAGCCCATTTGTCATTTGCACCTGAGACCAGTAGCTGATTCTATGCCATCTCTCCTCTTTCCTCTTAACTGGGCATACTCAAAAGCAAGCAAGGAAGCGTTACAGCTTTCCTTTCTTCCTTTCTTGTCGGAAAGGAGCTCCTTCTACCTCAACCTCGGTCAACCGAACCATACTTCTTCAGTCACTTAGTCCTAGGTCTGGGATTGATCCCACTAGCCTTAGTTCTTGATCTTGAAACTGGCATTGACTCAAAAAAAGCATTTAAGCGGCTTTTTTTCCCTCAAAAAGAAAGAGAACGGCACTTGGGATCGGATCTTTCCTGAGGTTCGGATTGCATCTCCCGCTTCAATAGGCTACTTCACTTCTCTTGAAGCTAGTTAAGAAAGATAGCTTACTTTCTCTACTGGTTACTAGTGACATTCTGTCACTACCTCATATGCTACGCTTTTTGGGACTACGGGGAATAGCTAGGAGTCCGTTCCCTCATATCCACTAGAATAGAAGAGTTAATGATGCCTTATTTTAGAGCGTTCGGGCCCCATCCTCCCATGGGTTCCTTCACTCAAGGTATAGGTGCTTTTCTTTAGTCGAAAGAAGTTTTCTTTTAAATATAGTAAAATTAATTCATTATTTATTTATTTATAATTGAATAAAAGCGAGTAGCGAAGTTTACCGAGCTACCGAGTTTACGAGGTGAAGGAGCGATAACCGCAACCAAGAGTCGCTTGTCGAAAGCTTGATTGACCAGAGAGGGTTTCCAGCGACGATAGGGTAAGAGCAGCTTCTTTCTTGCGGGGAACGCTTTCGTAACCAATTTGCATTTCCTTGGCTTCAGGCTAGTCAACTCATCTTATGCGCTTTTTAAGAAATCCAGTTCAACAAGTCAAAGAAAGATAAGGATCGAGTGACGTAAACCACATGATGCCAGTGGCGATGAACACATCCAGCCGAAGCAAATAGCAATCAGAACTCCGGTCATGGTCTGAGAGGAAATGGTAAAAAAGGTTCCGGAGAGGGGCTTAAGTTAAGCGCCTTCGCTTAACTTAAGAAGTCCCCAATCGTTATTTTATTCAATGGATGGAAAGCTTTCATTATATGAAATTTCACTGCCAGTAGTCAGCTTTCAAGTGACCTGTGGGGCTCCTGCCAGCCACAAGGATGGGATGGCTGGCTAAGCTTGCCCCAGGACAGGAGTGGTTGAAGAGAGGTACAACCTCTGTTCCATTATTTTATTGGATTTCCCCTTATCTATCATAGTAAGACTGGAGGTCGAGAGAAAAGGATAGCCAAAAAACACCCATAGGGGGTTCTTATCAGAAAGAGAAAAAGGAATACGAATTCGATCCGTAAATAGTAAACGAATCTAGCACTACAACTAGAAGAAAGAAAAACTAGAGTCGCCGGTAGGCTTTTAGCCCCGTCGGATGTTTTCGTTGGATTGGTTTTTGATACTGCTGTTGCCGCTGAAAAATCGATCGAATGCCCCTTTATCCAGTGCTGTAGAGGAGACAGCTGATGGTGCTAAATCAGAAAGAACAATTGGTACCACCCAAAACCTAGAACCAGACGGTATCTTTTGCATAGATACCTCATCCTGGATAGCGAGGAAGCCCAGTATTGCCTGGAAAAGTTCTCCTAAAAAAAATAAAAGTCTGCCTTCGGGATCTGAGGATGGAAAAAGAGAGTCCGCTATCCCGGAACCGATTTCCACCTTTTTGGGTCGAGGTAAGGCGGGAGCCCCATCTATAACTAGAGAAGAACTGTTGGAAAGTAGTAGAGATCTTTCCCCAGAGTGCCCTCCTTAAGCGTCTGGTGCCGTGGAGTCTGCAAGAGATGATCCAACCTCTTATACCGCCGAACCGCTTTCTCTTGCTCAATCGTCCACTTTACATCTAAAAAAAATCCGTCTTAAACTCTAAAAGTGGTCTTGGACGGGAAAAGAAATGCTAGAAGAGTTGGAGCCCTTCTTATTCAAGTCAGATTTGTAGCTAAGCTCTTCTATAAGTGAGTTCTCTGGGCAAGGTATCCTAATTTATAGGCTCCCTCGCTACCTACGAGCTCACAAATGAAGGTTTCCAAGGAAAGAACACAACTTCTTCGGAGATCACATCAGTTCTATTTCTTCTTTAATCCTCCTAAATGATTGACCGCTTCATTCCTGTTTTATGAGTGAACAATCTGACTTGTCTTTCGTGATCTTTCCATTGCTTGTTCAACTCAACTCAGCTAATAACTGAGAAAATACCTGAATTGAATGGCAAAAGAGTCTGGGTTGTATTTTTCATAAATCAAGATTTAACTTTCAAAGCGATCTGGTACGGTAATTGGTAGGGCTCGGGTTCTTTTCAGTCAGGCCTAGATCGAAAGGTTGCCCCAGCCAGCAGTGTCATCATCAATGGTGATTCGAAATCTTATGTCAATTCCTACAGAGCAAGCGTTCTTTACCTTGTAAAGGTAGTGTATCCTACCTCTTCTAAGTCGGGGCATCCTGAGCCGGAAAAAAACCTCAAGCTACTAAGCGTACCAGGTCTCGTCCCATATCTTAAAGTCAACCCTGTTTTTGAGCTTTAGCTTGAGAAGCACGGGTAGGTGCTTACATCTGATGGATTGGGCAGTTCTACACTAATCCGCTTTTCTTATATTTAGAAGAACTCGGGAACTAGCTTCGCAACTCACCCCGATAAGGATAGAATAGCTCGACCGGTCCTATCTCTACACATCAACTCATGGTACTCCCTGGGCCCCCTAACGGGTTAGCGACAGGCATTACGTTCAGAGTCGCGAATAGGAAGAAGATCAGAGCCTGGCCACTCCACTTAAGGTCACCCTCGAGAACAGGATTGGCAGAGAAGAGCTGAATAACTTCTTTTTCTCACATCTCGATCTCTCTCAATGGAAGCTATCTTGCTCAGTTTAGGGCGTAGGTAGGGGGATGCACTCATTGCTGCTCTCCGACCTTAACTTAAAAGAAGGTAGCAAAAGCGGAATCCGAATCGGCTAGCTCGTGCAATCAAGATCTCGTTACTCCGAATACAATAGCTACGAGCTGCTGCAAGCGCTCTTGCGCGATGTATCACGAGCGCGCTACTGAGTAGCGAGAGTACACTAACGAGAGAGGAAGTACGAGCAGAAAGAAGTAGTCACTCTTCGTTCGACTTAAATTAATATATTGCGTAAGAGAAAGAGATTGATAGCTTTTCTTTTAAAGACTCGGCTCGGCTCTTTCAAAGCAAAGAAGGGAAATCTTCGTAAAGGCAGCAAGGGGGGCACATTTATTAGTAAGGCAAGCTGTAAGAATAGCACTCGGAAATCTCTCTAAAACCAAAGCCCGGGAGTAAATAGACTGAGTGACTATGGTCAAGTAGCTGTTAGTAAGAAGCTCCAGTCCACAAAAGGAAAGAAGCAAGGGATTGATTAGAAGAGAAGGCAAGAAGTACTCGGACTACGATCATTGGAGGAACAATACCTAAAAATCGGCCTTTGAAGAGGGCCCGTATGGCCGGTCTTTAGGCACTCGTCCCTTTATAGGGGTGGGTTCAAATCATTCTATATGAGGAGCCAGTTGAGATTGAGATATAAAAAAGTGGAGTCTTTCACTTAGAGAGTCTCCTCGGTTATAGGTCTTCCGGTCCGGCTTCCTAAACCACTTGGTCCCGTTCTATGCGCATCTCGGATTCAACCTGCACATATCACTCTACTTTCTTTTCTTTCTGGGAGAGCCAATAGAGAACTCAACAAGGGTATCAACTTTTGACTCGACTCGTTGAAAGAGTAAAAGCTCCTGACTAGCTTTAGAGCACACGGCTATTGGTACTACTTCGCTATCGGTCACCGCATTGAAAGCGATCTTTATACGTTAGGTAAGTTAGCGGCGTAATAAGCGCGCCTTTGAAGAAAGAAAGAAAGACCGTTCCATCTTGTTCGAAAGCGGTCCACTCCGGAAGTAGTGGTGGCAAATCTTTGGGATGGACTTAAAAAAGAAAACTCTTTCTTTTCATGGAAACGAAAGAATATGAAATGAAGAATGACAGGGCTAGGTAAAAGGTGCATTAGAGCAAGTCACTTATTATCCCCACCCACAGGAGGTAAGGAACTGGGACGGAATGCGAGCCAGAGGCATCCTTTCCGGTAAGCAGTACGTGTGGGTGTGCTTATTTGAGAGTAACCAAGGAAGTAGGAGAAAGGTTCATGAGCGGGTGGCTAATATATTCTCGACAAAATAAGTCCCTCAGTCCTAAAGTAAATCAAGAGGCTAAACTCGATCTATCTTTCCGGCTTAGCCGAACTCCTCACCTGGGGTGACTGAAGGATATTCTGAGGGTCTTTGCCCCGGCTCTTCGCCATCTGCCGTCTGCAGTCGGGACGTCGAAAGGCGTCTGGGATCAGGAACTGAAACTCACTTCATATGACGCGCCCCCTGAAGCTTGGACTGCATCTGTAGATACTGAAGGACTTTGTTGATCAGAGTGGCCTATTCGTAAAGCGTCTCCTTCCCGAACAAATAGTGCCTCCAAGTCAGCGCTATCGTATACATCTCCTTATCGTATGTGGGATAGTTTAAGTTTAAGAGGGCTGGCATTCATCTTCCTTATTCTTGTCTTTAGCTCCTGGGATCGATCAAGGCCCAAGGGGTGCATTAGGCCGGTCAGGCTAAGATCCCCTTGGTGAAAAAAAGGAAGGCACTTGCTCTTCCTAATGCGATTGATGTTGCCATGGAACCATTCGCTGACTTTTCTCTTCCTAAGTGGGCTTGGTCACCTTAGAAGCACAGGGAGATAGATACAGAGGCGGCTAGGACTCGGTATTTGGGGGATGAGGGCTTGCCCATCTTCATTGCTATTACAACATTGGCCTCCTTCTGTGCTCATGTGGGCAGCATGCGCTAAGGCCTTGGTGAGATGCCTTCCTTCATCAACTGGGTTTGAGGTTACCTTAACGCCTTCCTCCATTGATGGATGATAGGGGTTAACTATCAAATGGGACTTGATTCAGTGACTTCCTTTTCTAATTCTAACAAGCTTCCTTCGTCACCCTGTGGTCGAGTAATTTTCCCTTATTCTAGTGAACAAGCATAGAACCTTGACTTTGAATTACAATCATAGAAAGAGAGATGCGATCGGCTATATCTTTTAATGGATTTATGAGTAAAGTCAGGCTTCCTTCTACCATTTGGTATACCCAAGCCCAGTCTCTCTTGCACATCCGTCTTAGCCCCGCACCCAATCCCTACGGTTGATAGGCGCACCCGATTCCATTCATGATTAGAATTAGTAGGGATAGGCACGCTATGCTATACAAGAGGCTTGCTCCATGGAATACGGGAAAGGTACTAAAGAAGCAACTATCGCTAAAATGGCTGTATACAGGAATTGCGATATGGCTTAGCTTCTCTTAGCTCTAGGAAAGAAATAGCAGTCGTCTGGTCTGGGGAAGGAAGCGACTTACGGGATTCAATTAAGCGAGGGAAGGTTTGAAGATGCTCGACTGTAAGGAGAGGAAGGAAAGGGGAAAGAATGAAAGAAAAGATTGAATTTCCCCTCTGCCCTTCTAGTCTCTTGGATTCATTTCTTTTCCTATTGGCATTCTATAGATAACTAACTAGACTATTTTTTTGTGGGTCTACTAGCTATCTACCCCCAAGCTGGGGAAACTTATCGAAGCTATCTACTCGAAGACCCTCCGGCTAAGCGAGCTTCAACTTTCTCATTATGCAAGAGTAGTGAGAACTTCAGTAGGCCAAAGAAGAACTGGAAAAAGGAAGCATAGAGATCTGAGACTGAAGCTGATTGTGGTGAAGCATGATTCTCGCCATCTATTGTGTCCAAAATGAAAGTGAATCTCGCAGCTTCCAGAGAGGAGGCCATCCATGAATTCCTTCACAAAAGAAAATCCCCCCATTCTGAAGTCCATCTTCAGCATACTTCTTCCAAAGACACTGCACTCCAGGGACTTCCTTTATCCAACCAGTTACCAAGAGCTTCTTCAAAGCCTTCGAAAGTCAAATGCCCAAACTCATTTTCCACACGAGCTTACATCCAATTCTAAAGATTAGGGATAGAGTTTGCTATCTCTTTATAATAAGTTTCTGCTGCATTCTAAGCTGCCCTCAAGTACCTTGCCTTAACAGACCTAAGCCTAAGGTGGAAGGAGAGTTTTGAGGTGTGCTGCCCGCTTCATTTTCAAGAGATTTACTATGAAGATAGAATTATAAAGAATCCATTTCCATCAGTGAAACTGCTAGCTCCTTCTCATCCAATCTCTTAAAAGGAGGAGGCCACTCTATATATTTTCTTAAGTAAGGGTTCCCCTCTCTCAATCAAAAGAATATGTTAATCGTTACCGATACCAGACAGAGTTGCTTTTCCTTGCTACAGAGGAGATTGGTAGAGTCGCATTCAACCCCGTCTTTTTCGCCTCAACCCCCGATTTCCTTTCCTTAATAAGTCCAATGAAAATTGTGACAGTTGGAGGGAAATTGAAATTGGCTTACTTTGACTTGTAGGCATAGCATTAGCCTATTTCCGCGAGTCAGACAGCCTTAACGCCCTTTTGGTGCTATCATCGTATATATAATATAAGTGATCTGTTCATCTAACTATAAATTTCATAAGAGAAGAAGCCCCCTTTTTATTAGTAAGGCGGTAGTCGGATCAACGCGTAGAGAAATGCTATCCGACTTGAACATTCACTCGTTTACTCGCTATTCCACTTTTCAATTTGTCGAGATTGAGTTGGTGTTCAGTCTACCGAGATCGAAAAGAATGAATGCATTGATTGCATATCAAGTGAGATGTCCAAGAGAAAAGGAACGAGGGGAAGAATCAGCCTCAACCGTAAGTAACTTAGTGCAAACAATTCTCCGGGTGGCTGGATCGCCCCGGCGGGGTCACTCTGACGCAGAGGGCCCTGAGAAGCGTAGCCGTCCAGTAACTGATCCTTTAGTAGGTGAAGGGGCATAGAAGAACTCCGGTCTCCTTTGGCAATAGTTTAGTCTGCCTTGATGAGTGGGAGAGGTAGCCGAATTAGGATATCACTACTGGCACCGACTTCGCAGGAAATTGCGATCCTAAAAACCATATTCAAAATGAAGATGAATCCCCTCCTTTCTTTTGTTCTGCCAATGTTCGGTAGTTTCGTAGCAGGTTTTTTCGGACGTTTTCTAGGATCAGAAGGAAGTCATCTCTTTTCTATCCCGTCATTGCTCCTGATGTTCCTAGGACTTTTTGTCAGTTTCACTCTCCTTTACCACTCTCTACTCTTTTCAAAAAGAAAGAAGAGCGCTATGATTCTTTATATCCTGATTTACGTCATGGTTCTTTCTTTTTCGTATCTCCTACGTTTAAGGGTTGTTGCTGTTTTAGGTGTGACAATCAGCCGTATCCTCTTGGATTTTTCAAATGAATGTCTCTTCTTCAAATGAAAGCACCCATTCAGACGGAGAAGCAGGAAGTCTCCCGCCCTTAGAGTCTGAGTCGAGTTCTGCATCTCTTACCACTTATCGAAATGTGATTGCGGCCGAGAGCGAGGCCGAAATCTATAATCGAATAAGAAGTCTTGAAAATATGCATTACTATAATGTTCCGCCACAGAACAATATCGGCGACTATGAAAGACTGGTTCGAGAGCATTTCGATCAAGCGCTCGATGTCGACCATTATCTGGAGATTTGGGATAAGGAATATAAAGAGGTAAAAATTTTAGAAAAAAGGGCCTTGTTGCAGGAAAGACTCCAGGATCTAATGCTTAATGAGCGCAATATTGCGCGCATTATGGAAATGTCACCATATACTAACGTAAGGGAAGAAGCTTACCATTTTATTCAGAACAAAGTCGAACCTGTAAGCAACCTACAGTATGCTTTTCAGCAGAATATCATGGAAGGCTGTCTTCACTCATTTATTCAACAACTAAACCAGCACGATAGACAGTCATACATTTACCGTGAATTCTACCGCTACTTTACGGACGAGGAATACCGCCGTGCAATGGGTCTCCCCCTCCCCCTAAGCTATTGCATGCCCTAAAAAGCTTGAGGAGAATTCATGGAGATGGGATTGCACGTGTTTATGGATTGAACGAGATTCAAACTAAGGAATGAGTTACCAACCTTTAGCAGATATTTTTGACCTTTTGATCGAAAAAAGAAAAGAGTGCCAGCCGGTCGGCACCAAACTCGAGATGTGGAATCACATCTTGTGCCATATGTACTGAGATTGCTCGGGAGACATGGTTACAAGCCCGGCAACCAGTTCCTTCCTGAGAAGATGGGCTTATCACTCCTGCACGGCTTGCATTAGGTTCTCTAAGAAGGACCTCATTGTCATGGAAGCCCTTTCCTTACTCCTCAATATAGTCTATGATAACGTTTTTCTGACCAACTCTCATGGCTGACGGAAGGGGCCCCTAAGCTAGCTCTCGCCTTCTTCAGGATTTGCTCCTAACTAAATTCCAGCGACCTTTCGAATGAATGAAGTTAGAAGCTAAGGGCTTTGTTCGAGTGCTTTGCCAATCATTCTTCTATGTACGAAAGTTAGAATCCTCTCGTGCGCCCCTGACTTATAAGCACCTTGAAATGGGAATAGCCCTTACTGTGCTGTGGATCTTTTCTACTGACGAGCAAGAGCGGAGCTAGCATAATACATCAAGAAGAAATGGCATGGCGCACATCTTTTTTTCGATAATATATCCCCCGGAAGTGACATAAAAGAATATCTCCATTAAAGGAAGATTGGACAATGGGGATCTTTACCTAAAGGTGCGGAGCGAAGTCTGCATTTCTTGCTAGTTCTTCTCCCAGTCTCGGACTCAGCCTTTTAGCCGATTCGCACCTTTACTCTCTGTCTCAATCGAGCCCTTTTTAGGGTCAGATCAATAGAGAAGTCAGGCACGAAGAGGCTCCAATAAGCCTCAACCTTCTTTCTACTCTTAAAGGCTTCAGACGGCTCGGCTGGTCTACTTCCTGCTTGAAGTCAAGTGAAGATGTGGCATCAGAGTCCTCCTTCCTACCTATAGTGTGCGTGTGTGGGTCTATCTTCTACTAGTGATTAACGTGAAAAAGCTTATTCGAGCTTGCTTGTAAGCCCTTCTAGAGTAAGATTCATGTCCACATCTCTTCCTCCAAGATCCCCTAATGGAAGACTGACCTACTCTCGATGTACTGCTTATTCACCTTCCTGGGATCACAGCTTTTTTTGCAAACACTGGTTATTCAACAGCTGTTGATTCAATAACACCAACAGGGGAATCGACAACAAACCCATCAACACCGGTTATTGCAAACAACCTCTTCGGATTAACTTCACTTCCTCCGCCAGCTCATTCCTTTCCTTCTAGCCTTTGAAAGCTGGCCAATCTTTCTTCTCTTATGAGATTGATGGTTAGAGGGTCCTGCAGGCGTGATCTATTCTATTATCATATAAGAGTACCAAAAGAGGAGAACTGACAGAAACTGATTGGAGTCAAAGATAGTGTTGAGAAAAAAAGGGCATTGGACAATGCCTCGTAAGGTACCTTTTCGGCTTTCGGGCACTGGTTCCTCTGCGGAATGAATTATCATTCAAACCAAACAAGAACTTCTTATCAAAAGCAACCGTCCCGGCACAACACAAGCAATAGGAAAGAAAGCAGGCACAAAAGGAAAGAGGCAAGTCACCGTAACCGCTTCCGGTTCAGATGCAAGAATATGTCTGCAGGGTACTGGTACTACTGGACAAACTTCTACCTACCGGGGAACACCACTACCTCGAGTAGCTTTCTCTACCTATGGACGCGGCGCTTTCTCGACCTACGGAAAAGCATGGATAAAGTGGTCATTATATCAATCATTTCTGGGAGAATCTAAGATGCGAGGTCACAATTACCCATTTCGTCATCCTCCAGACCGCCATTGCGATAGTAGCCACCATCCTTTTCGTTGGTCTCCTTATGGTTGAAAGCTGCAACTAAAGGGGGACCGACATAAGCAAGAGCAAGAGCTAGTGGATCACGGCTACCTAGCATCATGGCTACCAGCACCACCAGCATCCGTAATTCCTATAGCTGTTGCGGATCGCGATGCAGTACCTGTTCAATAGCTCACGCCCGGGTTGATATCCGTAACACATCTCATATCCAACTCTTCAAGGCGAAACTAGTTGATCCCGCGTGCGCTAATTGACCCAACATTGAAAAATGGTCCTTTAGGGAGAGGCGGAGCCAGAGCCATTTGTCCGGGTTGAACTCTACACGGATGGAGAAAGGCCCTCCGATCTTTACGGAACTGATGGAACTGCATCTCTAACTGCTTGTGCTGCTTCAATAGCAATAGAAACATCTGAGAGCTGGGTCTGCTGGGGCTCAGCTCACTCAGAGACAAGTCAACAAAAAAAATAATTAAAAATAGGTTAGTTGTTCATGACTTGGTGGAGGCAGAATCGAATAAAAAAATAAATAAGGAGAGCAGAAGAATGAATGACGAGCGTGGGCCGGCCAGCAAAAGAAAAGCAATTCCCCCTGTTTTCGAAAGGTGGTATTCCAAGTCGGGATTCCGCAGGGAGTAGCTTTTAGCATTTCCTACATTGAAGCTGACCGAGAACTCCCTGAGCTGGTGTTCGCTGTTGCGGAGCTGCCAAACTAGTAAAGCACAAGCATTAGGAGTATGCTTCAAAAGCCAGACTAAATAGCCAGACAACTCTCGTTCGTAGATTGGAAGAGCTAAAGTAACTGTTCGTTGGGGCGGCCCAACTGATAGCACTAAGATGGAATAGAATAGGCCTGCTAATATGCCCAATTTGCTGCAATATGATGAGAGGCTCTTCCTCTCTCTCGGTACAGCTCATTTGAGGAGGCAGGAAGAAGTTGCCCTAGAGAGGGCGCCGAGTTTGGGTACCTCTTTAGGCAGATAGGCAATCCACTTTGGTGTGATTCTCCCACCGTTCAGAGAGAGAGATTGGCCTATGTTAGGGTCTGCGTCGAAGTTATGCCGAATTCGGAGTTACCAAAAGAGGTTCTACTGATGAACAATGAAGGGATTAAAACTAGAATTCCAGTTGAGTATGAATGGGTTTTGGTACCAGCTTTATGTGGTGATTGTGGTGTTATCGGGCACAAACCCGAGCATTGTAAGGCTGCGAAGAAGAAAGCCAAGCAGGTTTGGGTCCAAAAGAGCTCTCAAAATATCTCCAATCCAAGAGTTCAAGTGCAGGTGGGGACTGAAGTTTCTGATCAACTTGTCGATGTGATCATTCGACGAAGGCAGTACTCTTCTAGTCTAGGAGGAAGAGAATCTCACAAGAAAGGTTACAGGTTTGATGTGCGAACATTCCATGCTCAATATGCCGAGTCCAATGTCCAACCGATTCCTAGAAAACATCCTCTAGAGCAAAGCAAGGATCCCCTTCAGTAAGTAGGCCGCAAGCCGCGCTCGATGTGCAAGGTCTAGCACAAGCGCTTCACACATTACCTCCAGGGGCTAGACCCCGATCTTCGCCAGTCCAGGAACCTCTCCAAACGGATACGTTCCACCCGTAGTCTCGGGGCAAGCTGCCCCTCTTACAAATCAGCCAGGTTTCACCTCCCCAACCCACGCCGGGTTATGTTCCTCAACCCCAACCAGGGTCTTATCAGCCTTCTTGGAGGCATGCCAACAAGGTCTCACGATGAGCCACTCGCTTAGAGTTCGGTGCGGGGATCAACACCCTTCCTTCAGGCTAGTTCAGCTCTAGATAAGAAACCGACCCAAAGCATCGCAATAGACGCAACAGCAACCTGCACCCACCGGCACTTTTCCTTGACGAGCTCATCTCAAAAGCGGTCCCCAGACTCCGAAAAAGTTTATGTTATTACGATTCCGTTAAGTACGAAACTATCAAGCTGAGCTAGATCTAGGCTGCAGGAGAGCACTTCTACTCAGAGCGGCCAAGCTCACTTCGCCCCACACCGCTTATCTCCTTGCTATGTCATCAACCCCACTAAGCCAACGAGAGGATAAACCAGATTAGGAAAATGCGAGCTAGGTAGGCAGCGAAGTATTCTGTGTGGAAGCGAGTGTCTCGCTCCAATGAAGCACGAGCGGAGAGCTTCTGCTCGCTTCGTCGAATGTCACGAAGCTGACGACTTGAGTAGACTGAAAAAAGACATACAACCTTGGCAAGAACGTCGTTCCGCGGAATATATGACTCATGCTCCTGTTCTTTAAATTCTGTGGGTGGTGTAGCTACCGAGATCAATGCCGTCAATTATGTCTCTCCTAGAAGTTGGTTAGCTACCTCTCGATCGAACTCCTGTAACTAATGAAAGAAATCCTATAGCTTGAGTGAAGTGACCCTTATTAGTAGGGTGGGGCACGAACGAGAGTCTTAATTAACCCCAACGGAGAGTGAAGTGACCAAAAAAGCACCGGAGTGAGCGCAAACGATAGAATGCCCTTGCTTGTTCGGTTCACTTCACTTGAAGAGGTTGTCTCTTGCTTTTTAAGATATTATATAATGGAATTGATTATGAGATTTCCGCTTCGCCCTCGATCTACGTTATTTCTCGCAGAGTAGAGTAAGGAGCGGAGCTGCTCGACCAACGGGAGAGGCACGGAGTTCTCGACCGTTAGGGAGAGGATTGAAGACGCTCTCCCGATAGCTTGATCACAGGATGGGAAATCGCTTGCTACTATATTCCTTTTCTTACCATAGCGTATTGTATCTCCCCTCTGGGATGGGAAATAGGATTTACCTGTAAAGGAGAGGTTCTAAAAGATGCTCGACCGGT
>JAIUCV010003546.1:7500-10000 GCA_026724425.1 Erythrophleum ivorense
TATTCACAAACCCCGTGTGGGGCTAATAGTTTTCATTTCCCATCTCATGGAAAACCCTTTTCGCTCCGCTTAGCCCTATCCCCCCCTAGGGGTATTTTAGTGATAGGTTCTATAGGAACTGGACGATCCTATTTGGTCAAATACCTAGCGACAAACTCCTATGTTCCTTTCATTACAGTATTTCTGAACAAGTTCCTGGATAACAAGCCTAAGGGTTTTCTTATTGATGATATTGACGATAGTGACGATATTGATGATAGTGACGATATCGACCGTGACCTTGATACGGAGCTGGAGCTTCTAACTATGATGAATGCGCTAACTATGGATATGATGCCGGAAAAAGACCGATTTGATATCTATATCACCCTTCAATTCGAATTAGCAAAAGCAATGTCTCCTTGCATAATATGGATTCCAAACATTCATGATCTGGATGTGAATGAGTCGAATTACTTATCCCTCGGTCTATTAGTGAACTATCTCTCCAGGGATTGTGAAAGATGTTCCACTAGAAATATTCTTGTTATTGCTTCGACTCATATTCCCCAAAAAGTAGATCCCGCTCTAATAGCTCCGAATAAATTAAATACATGCATTAAGATACGAAGGCTTCTTATTCCACAACAACGAAAGCACTTTTTCACTCTTTCATATACTAGGGGATTTCACTTGGAAAAGAAAATGTTCCATACTAATGGATTCGGGTCCATAACTATGGGTTCCAATGTACGAGATCTTGTAGCACTTACCAATGAGGCCCTATCGATTAGTATTATACAAAAGAAATCAATTATAGACACTAATCTAATTAGATCTGCTCTTCATAGACAAACTTGGGATTTGCGATCCCAGGTAAGATCGGTTCAGGATCATGGGATCCTTTTCTATCAGATAGGAAGGGCTGTTTCACAAAATGTACTTCTAAGTAATTGCTCCATAGATCCTATATCTATCTATATGAAGAAGAAATCATGTAACGAGGGGGATTCTTATTTGTACAAATGGTACTTCGAACTTGGAACGAGCATGAAGAAATTAACGATACTTCTTTATCTTTTGAGTTGTTCTGCCGGATCGGTCGCTCAAGACCTTTGGTCTCTACCCGGACCTGATGAAAAAAATGGGATCACTTCTTATGGACTCGTTGAGAATGATTCTGATCTAGTTCATGGCCTATTAGAAGTAGAAGGCGCTCTGGTGGGATCCTCACGGACAGAAAAAGATTGCAGTCAGTTTGATAATGATCGAGTGACATTGCTTCTTCGGCCCGAACCAAGGAATCCCTTAAATATGATTCAAAATGGATCTTGTTCTATCGTTGATCAGAGATTTCTCTATGAAAAATATGAATCGGAGTTTGAAGAAGGGGAAGGAGTCCTCGACCCGCAACAGATAGAGGAGGATTTATTCAATCACATAGTTTGGGCTCCTAGAATATGGCGCCCTTGGGGCTTTCTATTTGATTGTATCGAAAGGCCCAATGAATTGGGATTTCCCTATTGGGCCAGGTCATTTCGGGGCAAGCGGATCATTTATGATGAAGAGGATGAGCTTCAAGAGAATGATTCGGAGTTCTTGCAGAGTGGAACCATGCAGTACCAGACACGAGATAGATCTTCCAAAGAACAAGGCTTTTTTCGAATAAGCCAATTCATTTGGGACCCTGCGGATCCACTCTTTTTCCTATTCAAAGATCAGCCTTTTGTCTCTGTGTTTTCCCATCGAGAATTCTTTGCAGATGAAGAGATGTCAAGGGGGCTTCTTACTTCCCAAACAGATCCTTCTACATCTATGTCTAAACGCTGGTTTATCAAGAATACGCAAGAAAAGCATTTCGAATTGTTGATTCATCGCCAGAGATGGCTTAGAACCAATAGTTCATTATCTAATGGATTTTTCCGTTCTAATACTCTATCCGAGAGTTATCAGTATTTATCAAATCTGTTCCTATCTAACGGAACGCTATTGGATCAAATGACAAAGACATTGTTGAGAAAAAGATGGCTTTTCCCGGATGAAATGAAAATTGGATTCATGTAACAAAAGAAAAGTTTCCCATTCCTTAGCCGGAAAGATATGTGGCCATGAAATAGGGATTAAGTGAAACAGAATTGACTGGGTGGTAGAGTCGTGGAAACACCTGTTTCTTCCATATTTTGGACCTTAGCTCCATGGAACAATATGCTACTGCGGAAACATGGAAGAATTGAAATCTTAGATCAAAACATTATGTATGGATGGTATGAACTGCCTAAACAAGAATTCTTGAAGAGCGAACAACCAGAGCTATTACTCACTACATCAAAAAATTTCCATTAATGAAAGATGTAAATCCATTGGAAAATCAAAAATACGTATGCCGGATGAAATGGTTGTTGCTATCTGCTCCAATAACGAATCATTGGTTTAACTGAATAACTAAATAAAATAGATAGACCTTTCTTTCTCTTCGTCTCAGGTCGATGGATCTTCTCAATTGAAAGATCCCCTATATGGA
>JAIUCV010003547.1:0-25341 GCA_026724425.1 Erythrophleum ivorense
ATTTTCGACGTTGGCCCGTTCGGTCGGGCGACTCGGAATTCGCGCGAGTCTGCGGCCGGTGGATCGTGCTCGGGCGAGGGCAATGTGCGGGATGGGTGACCGGACGGGGAGCCGGGCCCCGCCGCATCTTTTTTTCCCGATAAACGGTCGGAAATCCGACGACGCGGCGACCGGGAGGAGCCCCGAGCCTGCACATCATCAATTGTCGCGCCCTCCTCGACGGGTGCGATCATACCAGCACTAATGCACCGGATCCCATCAGAACTCCGCAGTTAAGCGTGCTTGGGCGAGAGTAGTACTAGGATGGGTGACCTCCTGGGAAGTCCTCGTGTTGCACCCCTCCATTTTCGACGTTGGCCCGTTCGGTCGGGCGACTCGGAATTCGCGCGAGTCTGCGGCCGTTGGATCGTGCTCGGGCGAGGGCAATGTGCGGGATGGGTGACCGGACGGGGAGCCGGGCCCCGCCGCATCTTTTTTTCCCGATAAACGGTCGGAAATCCGACGACGCGGCGACCGGGAGGAGCCCCGAGCCTGCACATCATCAATTGTCGCGCCCTCCTCGACGGGTGCGATCATACCAGCACTAATGCACCGGATCCCATCAGAACTCCGCAGTTAAGCGTGCTTGGGCGAGAGTAGTACTAGGATGGGTGACCTCCTGGGAAGTCCTCGTGTTGCACCCCTCCATTTTCGACGTTGGCCCGTTCGGTCGGGCGACTCGGAATTCGCGCGAGTCTGCGGCCGGTGGATCGTGCTCGGGCGAGGGCAATGTGCGGGATGGGTGACCGGACGGGGAGCCGGGCCCCGCCGCATCTTTTTTTCCCGATAAACGGTCGGAAATCCGACGACGCGGCGACCGGGAGGAGCCCCGAGCCTGCACATCATCAATTGTCGCGCCCTCCTCGACGGGTGCGATCATACCAGCACTAATGCACCGGATCCCATCAGAACTCCGCAGTTAAGCGTGCTTGGGCGAGAGTAGTACTAGGATGGGTGACCTCCTGGGAAGTCCTCGTGTTGCACCCCTCCATTTTCGACGTTGGCCCGTTCGGTCGGGCGACTCGGAATTCGCGCGAGTCTGCGGCCGGTGGATCGTGCTCGGGCGAGGGCAATGTGCGGGATGGGTGACCGGGCGGGGAGCCGGGCCCCGCCGCATCTTTTTTTTCCCGATAAACGGTCGGAAATCCGACGACGCGGCGACCGGGAGGAGCCCCGAGCCTGCACATCATCAATTGTCGCGCCCTCCTCGACGGGTGCGATCATACCAGCACTAATGCACCGGATCCCATCAGAACTCCGCAGTTAAGCGTGCTTGGGCGAGAGTAGTACTAGGATGGGTGACCTCCTGGGAAGTCCTCGTGTTGCACCCCTCCATTTTCGACGTTGGCCCGTTCGGTCGGGCGACTCGGAATTCGCGCGAGTCTGCGGCCGGTGGATCGTGCTCGGGCGAGGGCAATGTGCGGGATGGGTGACCGGACGGGGAGCCGGGCCCCGCCGCATCTTTTTTTCCTGATAAACGGTCGGAAATCCGACGACGCGGCGACCGGGAGGAGCCCCGAGCCTGCACATCATCAATTGTCGCGCCCTCCTCGACGGGTGCGATCATACCAGCACTAATGCACCGGATCCCATCAGAACTCTGCAGTTAAGCGTGCTTGGGCGAGAGTAGTACTAGGATGGGTGACCTCCTGGGAAGTCCTCGTGTTGCACCCCTCCATTTTCGACGTTGGCCCGTTCGGTCGGGCGACTCGGAATTCGCGCGAGTCTGCGGCCGGTGGATCGTGCTCGGGCGAGGGCAATGTGCGGGATGGGTGACCGGACGGGGAGCCGGGCCCCGCCGCATCTTTTTTTTCCCACTATCGTTCACAAATCCGACGACGCGGCGACCGGGAGGAGCCCCGAGCCTGCACATCATCAATTGTCGCGCCCCCTCGACGGGTGCGATCATACCAGCACTAATGCACCGGATCCCATCAGAACTCCGCAGTTAAGCGTGCTTGGGCGAGAGTAGTACTAGGATGGGTGACCTCCTGGGAAGTCCTCGTGTTGCACCCCTCCATTTTCGACGTTGGCCCGTTCGGTCGGGCGACTCGGAATTCGCGCGAGTCTGCGGCCGGTGGATCGTGCTCGGGCGAGGGCAATGTGCGGGATGGGTGACCGGACGGGGAGCCGGGCCCCGCCGCATCTTTTTTTCCCGATAAACGGTCGGAAATCCGACGACGCGGCGACCGGGAGGAGCCCCGAGCCTGCACATCATCAATTGTCGCGCCCTCCTCGACGGGTGCGATCATACCAGCACTAATGCACCGGATCCCATCAGAACTCCGCAGTTAAGCGTGCTTGGGCGAGAGTAGTACTAGGATGGGTGACCTCCTGGGAAGTCCTCGTGTTGCACCCCTCCATTTTCGACGTTGGCCCGTTCGGTCGGGCGACTCGGAATTCGCGCGAGTCTGCGGCCGGTGGATCGTGCTCGGGCGAGGGCAATGTGCGGGATGGGTGACCGGACGGGGAGCCGGGCCCCGCCGCATCTTTTTTTCCCGATAAACGGTCGGAAATCCGACGACGCGGCGACCGGGAGGAGCCCCGAGCCTGCACATCATCAATTGTCGCGCCCCCTCGACGGGTGCGATCATACCAGCACTAATGCACCGGATCCCATCAGAACTCCGCAGTTAAGCGTGCTTGGGCGAGAGTAGTACTAGGATGGGTGACCTCCTGGGAAGTCCTCGTGTTGCACCCCTCCATTTTCGACGTTGGCCCGTTCGGTCGGGCGACTCGGAATTCGCGCGAGTCTGCGGCCGGTGGATCGTGCTCGGGCGAGGGCAATGTGCGGGATGGGTGACCGGACGGGGAGCCGGGCCCCGCCGCATCTTTTTTTCCCGATAAACGGTCGGAAATCCGACGACGCGGCGACCGGGAGGAGCCCCGAGCCTGCACATCATCAATTGTCGCGCCCTCCTCGACGGGTGCGATCATACCAGCACTAATGCACCGGATCCCATCAGAACTCCGCAGTTAAGCGTGCTTGGGCGAGAGTAGTACTAGGATGGGTGACCTCCTGGGAAGTCCTCGTGTTGCACCCCTCCATTTTCGACGTTGGCCCGTTCGGTCGGGCGACTCGGAATTCGCGCGAGTCTGCGGCCGGTGGATCGTGCTCGGGCGAGGGCAATGTGCGGGATGGGTGACCGGACGGGGAGCCGGGCCCCGCCGCATCTTTTTTTTCCCACTATCGTTCACAAATCCGACGACGCGGCGACCGGGAGGAGCCCCGAGCCTGCACATCATCAATTGTCGCGCCCCCTCGACGGGTGCGATCATACCAGCACTAATGCACCGGATCCCATCAGAACTCCGCAGTTAAGCGTGCTTGGGCGAGAGTAGTACTAGGATGGGTGACCTCCTGGGAAGTCCTCGTGTTGCACCCCTCCATTTTCGACGTTGGCCCGTTCGGTCGGGCGACTCGGAATTCGCGCGAGTCTGCGGCCGGTGGATCGTGCTCGGGCGAGGGCAATGTGCGGGATGGGTGACCGGACGGGGAGCCGGGCCCCGCCGCATCTTTTTTTCCCGATAAACGGTCGGAAATCCGACGACGCGGCGACCGGGAGGAGCCCCGAGCCTGCACATCATCAATTGTCGCGCCCCCTCGACGGGTGCGATCATACCAGCACTAATGCACCGGATCCCATCAGAACTCCGCAGTTAAGCGTGCTTGGGCGAGAGTAGTACTAGGATGGGTGACCTCCTGGGAAGTCCTCGTGTTGCACCCCTCCATTTTCGACGTTGGCCCGTTCGGTCGGGCGACTCGGAATTCGCGCGAGTCTGCGGCCGGTGGATCGTGCTCGGGCGAGGGCAATGTGCGGGATGGGTGACCGGACGGGGAGCCGGGCCCCGCCGCATCTTTTTTTCCCGATAAACGGTCGGAAATCCGACGACGCGGCGACCGGGAGGAGCCCCGAGCCTGCACATCATCAATTGTCGCGCCCTCCTCGACGGGTGCGATCATACCAGCACTAATGCACCGGATCCCATCAGAACTCCGCAGTTAAGCGTGCTTGGGCGAGAGTAGTACTAGGATGGGTGACCTCCTGGGAAGTCCTCGTGTTGCACCCCTCCATTTTCGACGTTGGCCCGTTCGGTCGGGCGACTCGGAATTCGCGCGAGTCTGCGGCCGGTGGATCGTGCTCGGGCGAGGGCAATGTGCGGGATGGGTGACCGGACGGGGAGCCGGGCCCCGCCGCATCTTTTTTTTCCCACTATCGTTCACAAATCCGACGACGCGGCGACCGGGAGGAGCCCCGAGCCTGCACATCATCAATTGTCGCGCCCCCTCGACGGGTGCGATCATACCAGCACTAATGCACCGGATCCCATCAGAACTCCGCAGTTAAGCGTGCTTGGGCGAGAGTAGTACTAGGATGGGTGACCTCCTGGGAAGTCCTCGTGTTGCACCCCTCCATTTTCGACGTTGGCCCGTTCGGTCGGGCGACTCGAATTCGCGCGAGTCTGCGGCCGGTGGATCGTGCTCGGGCGAGGGCAATGTGCGGGATGGGTGACCGGACGGGGAGCCGGGCCCCGCCGCATCTTTTTTTCCCGATAAACGGTCGGAAATCCGACGACGCGGCGACCGGGAGGAGCCCCGAGCCTGCACATCATCAATTGTCGCGCCCTCCTCGACGGGTGCGATCATACCAGCACTAATGCACTGGATCCCATCAGAACTCCGCAGTTAAGCGTGCTTGGGCGAGAGTAGTACTAGGATGGGTGACCTCCTGGGAAGTCCTCGTGTTGCACCCCTCCATTTTCGACGTTGGCCCGTTCGGTCGGGCGACTCAGAATTCGCGCGAGTCTGCGGCCGGTGGATCGTGCTCGGGCGAGGGCAATGTGCGGGATGGGTGACCGGGCGGGGAGCCGGGCCCCGCCGCATCTTTTTTTCCCGATAAACGGTCGGAAATCCGACGACGCGGCGACCGGGAGGAGCCCCGAGCCTGCACATCATCAATTGTCGCGCCCCCTCGACGGGTGCGATCATACCAGCACTAATGCACCGGATCCCATCAGAACTCCGCAGTTAAGCGTGCTTGGGCGAGAGTAGTACTAGGATGGGTGACCTCCTGGGAAGTCCTCGTGTTGCACCCCTCCATTTTCGACGTTGGCCCGTTCGGTCGGGCGACTCGGAATTCGCGCGAGTCTGCGGCCGGTGGATCGTGCTCGGGCGAGGGCAATGTGCGGGATGGGTGACCGGACGGGGAGCCGGGCCCCGCCGCATCTTTTTTTTCCCACTATCGTTCACAAATCCGACGACGCGGCGACCGGGAGGAGCCCCGAGCCTGCACATCATCAATTGTCGCGCCCCCTCGACGGGTGCGATCATACCAGCACTAATGCACCGGATCCCATCAGAACTCCGCAGTTAAGCGTGCTTGGGCGAGAGTAGTACTAGGATGGGTGACCTCCTGGGAAGTCCTCGTGTTGCACCCCTCCATTTTCGACGTTGGCCCGTTCGGTCGGGCGACTCGGAATTCGCGCGAGTCTGCGGCCGGTGGATCGTGCTCGGGCGAGGGCAATGTGCGGGATGGGTGACCGGACGGGGAGCCGGGCCCCGCCGCATCTTTTTTTCCCGATAAACGGTCGGAAATCCGACGACGCGGCGACCGGGAGGAGCCCCGAGCCTGCACATCATCAATTGTCGCGCCCCCTCGACGGGTGCGATCATACCAGCACTAATGCACCGGATCCCATCAGAACTCCGCAGTTAAGCGTGCTTGGGCGAGAGTAGTACTAGGATGGGTGACCTCCTGGGAAGTCCTCGTGTTGCACCCCTCCATTTTCGACGTTGGCCCGTTCGGTCGGGCGACTCGGAATTCGCGCGAGTCTGCGGCCGGTGGATCGTGCTCGGGCGAGGGCAATGTGCGGGATGGGTGACCGGACGGGGAGCCGGGCCCCGCCGCATCTTTTTTTCCCGATAAACGGTCGGAAATCCGACGACGCGGCGACCGGGAGGAGCCCCGAGCCTGCACATCATCAATTGTCGCGCCCTCCTCGACGGGTGCGATCATACCAGCACTAATGCACCGGATCCCATCAGAACTCCGCAGTTAAGCGTGCTTGGGCGAGAGTAGTACTAGGATGGGTGACCTCCTGGGAAGTCCTCGTGTTGCACCCCTCCATTTTCGACGTTGGCCCGTTCGGTCGGGCGACTCGGAATTCGCGCGAGTCTGCGGCCGGTGGATCGTGCTCGGGCGAGGGCAATGTGCGGGATGGGTGACCGGACGGGGAGCCGGGCCCCGCCGCATCTTTTTTTTCCCACTATCGTTCACAAATCCGACGACGCGGCGACCGGGAGGAGCCCCGAGCCTGCACATCATCAATTGTCGCGCCCCCTCGACGGGTGCGATCATACCAGCACTAATGCACCGGATCCCATCAGAACTCCGCAGTTAAGCGTGCTTGGGCGAGAGTAGTACTAGGATGGGTGACCTCCTGGGAAGTCCTCGTGTTGCACCCCTCCATTTTCGACGTTGGCCCGTTCGGTCGGGCGACTCGAATTCGCGCGAGTCTGCGGCCGGTGGATCGTGCTCGGGCGAGGGCAATGTGCGGGATGGGTGACCGGACGGGGAGCCGGGCCCCGCCGCATCTTTTTTTCCCGATAAACGGTCGGAAATCCGACGACGCGGCGACCGGGAGGAGCCCCGAGCCTGCACATCATCAATTGTCGCGCCCTCCTCGACGGGTGCGATCATACCAGCACTAATGCACTGGATCCCATCAGAACTCCGCAGTTAAGCGTGCTTGGGCGAGAGTAGTACTAGGATGGGTGACCTCCTGGGAAGTCCTCGTGTTGCACCCCTCCATTTTCGACGTTGGCCCGTTCGGTCGGGCGACTCGGAATTCGCGCGAGTCTGCGGCCGGTGGATCGTGCTCGGGCGAGGGCAATGTGCGGGATGGGTGACCGGACGGGGAGCCGGGCCCCGCCGCATCTTTTTTTTCCCACTATCGTTCACAAATCCGACGACGCGGCGACCGGGAGGAGCCCCGAGCCTGCACATCATCAATTGTCGCGCCCCCTCGACGGGTGCGATCATACCAGCACTAATGCACCGGATCCCATCAGAACTCCGCAGTTAAGCGTGCTTGGGCGAGAGTAGTACTAGGATGGGTGACCTCCTGGGAAGTCCTCGTGTTGCACCCCTCCATTTTCGACGTTGGCCCGTTCGGTCGGGCGACTCGGAATTCGCGCGAGTCTGCGGCCGGTGGATCGTGCTCGGGCGAGGGCAATGTGCGGGATGGGTGACCGGACGGGGAGCCGGGCCCCGCCGCATCTTTTTTTCCCGATAAACGGTCGGAAATCCGACGACGCGGCGACCGGGAGGAGCCCCGAGCCTGCACATCATCAATTGTCGCGCCCCCTCGACGGGTGCGATCATACCAGCACTAATGCACCGGATCCCATCAGAACTCCGCAGTTAAGCGTGCTTGGGCGAGAGTAGTACTAGGATGGGTGACCTCCTGGGAAGTCCTCGTGTTGCACCCCTCCATTTTCGACGTTGGCCCGTTCGGTCGGGCGACTCAGAATTCGCGCGAGTCTGCGGCCGGTGGATCGTGCTCGGGCGAGGGCAATGTGCGGGATGGGTGACCGGGCGGGGAGCCGGGCCCCGCCGCATCTTTTTTTCCCGATAAACGGTCGGAAATCCGACGACGCGGCGACCGGGAGGAGCCCCGAGCCTGCACATCATCAATTGTCGCGCCCCCTCGACGGGTGCGATCATACCAGCACTAATGCACCGGATCCCATCAGAACTCTGCAGTTAAGCGTGCTTGGGCGAGAGTAGTACTAGGATGGGTGACCTCCTGGGAAGTCCTCGTGTTGCACCCCTCCATTTTCGACGTTGGCCCGTTCGGTCGGGCGACTCGGAATTCGCGCGAGTCTGCGGCCGGTGGATCGTGCTCGGGCGAGGGCAATGTGCGGGATGGGTGACCGGACGGGGAGCCGGGCCCCGCCGCATCTTTTTTTCCCGATAAACGGTCGGAAATCCGACGACGCGGCGACCGGGAGGAGCCCCGAGCCTGCACATCATCAATTGTCGCGCCCCCTCGACGGGTGCGATCATACCAGCACTAATGCACCGGATCCCATCAGAACTCCGCAGTTAAGCGTGCTTGGGCGAGAGTAGTACTAGGATGGGTGACCTCCTGGGAAGTCCTCGTGTTGCACCCCTCCATTTTCGACGTTGGCCCGTTCGGTCGGGCGACTCGGAATTCGCGCGAGTCTGCGGCCGGTGGATCGTGCTCGGGCGAGGGCAATGTGCGGGATGGGCGACCGGACGGGGAGCCGGGCCCCGCCGCATCTTTTTTCCCGATAAACGGTCGGAAATCCGACGACGCGGCGACCGGGAGGAGCCCCGAGCCTGCACATCATCAATTGTCGCGCCCCCTCGACGGGTGCGATCATACCAGCACTAATGCACCGGATCCCATCAGAACTCCGCAGTTAAGCGTGCTTGGGCGAGAGTCGTACTAGGATGGGTGACCTCCTGGGAAGTCCTCGTGTTGCACCCCTCCATTTTCGACGTTGGCCCGTTCGGTCGGGCGACTCGGAATTCGCGCGAGTCTGCTGCCGGTGGATCGTGCTCGGGCGAGGGCAATGTGCGGGATGGGTGACCGGGCGGGGAGCCGGGCCCCGCCGCATCTTTTTTTTCCCACTATCGTTCACAAATCCGACGACGCGGCGACCGGGAGGAGCCCCGAGCCTGCACATCATCAATTGTCGCGCCCTCCTCGACGGGTGCGATCATACCAGCACTAATGCACCGGATCCCATCAGAACTCCGCAGTTAAGCGTGCTTGGGCGAGAGTAGTACTAGGATGGGTGACCTCCTGGGAAGTCCTCGTGTTGCACCCCTCCATTTTCGACGTTGGCCCGTTCGGTCGGGCGACTCGGAATTCGCGCGAGTCTGCGGCCGGTGGATCGTGCTCGGGCGAGGGCAATGTGCGGGATGGGTGACCGGACGGGGAGCCGGGCCCCGCCGCATCTTTTTTTCCCGATAAACGGTCGGAAATCCGACGACGCGGCGACCGGGAGGAGCCCCGAGCCTGCACATCATCAATTGTCGCGCCCTCCTCGACGGGTGCGATCATACCAGCACTAATGCACCGGATCCCATCAGAACTCTGCAGTTAAGCGTGCTTGGGCGAGAGTAGTACTAGGATGGGTGACCTCCTGGGAAGTCCTCGTGTTGCACCCCTCCATTTTCGACGTTGGCCCGTTCGGTCGGGCGACTCGGAATTCGCGCGAGTCTGCGGCCGGTGGATCGTGCTCGGGCGAGGGCAATGTGCGGGATGGGTGACCGGACGGGGAGCCGGGCCCCGCCGCATCTTTTTTTCCCGATAAACGGTCGGAAATCCGACGACGCGGCGACCGGGAGGAGCCCCGAGCCTGCACATCATCAATTGTCGCGCCCTCCTCGACGGGTGCGATCATACCAGCACTAATGCACCGGATCCCATCAGAACTCCGCAGTTAAGCGTGCTTGGGCGAGAGTAGTACTAGGATGGGTGACCTCCTGGGAAGTCCTCGTGTTGCACCCCTCCATTTTCGACGTTGGCCCGTTCGGTCGGGCGACTCGGAATTCGCGCGAGTCTGCGGCCGGTGGATCGTGCTCGGGCGAGGGCAATGTGCGGGATGGGTGACCGGACGGGGAGCCGGGCCCCGCCGCATCTTTTTTTCCCGATAAACGGTCGGAAATCCGACGACGCGGCGACCGGGAGGAGCCCCGAGCCTGCACATCATCAATTGTCGCGCCCTCCTCGACGGGTGCGATCATACCAGCACTAATGCACCGGATCCCATCAGAACTCCGCAGTTAAGCGTGCTTGGGCGAGAGTAGTACTAGGATGGGTGACCTCCTGGGAAGTCCTCGTGTTGCACCCCTCCATTTTCGACGTTGGCCCGTTCGGTCGGGCGACTCGGAATTCGCGCGAGTCTGCGGCCGGTGGATCGTGCTCGGGCGAGGGCAATGTGCGGGATGGGTGACCGGACGGGGAGCCGGGCCCCGCCGCATCTTTTTTTTCCCACTATCGTTCACAAATCCGACGACGCGGCGACCGGGAGGAGCCCCGAGCCTGCACATCATCAATTGTCGCGCCCTCCTCGACGGGTGCGATCATACCAGCACTAATGCACCGGATCCCATCAGAACTCCGCAGTTAAGCGTGCTTGGGCGAGAGTAGTACTAGGATGGGTGACCTCCTGGGAAGTCCTCGTGTTGCACCCCTCCATTTTCGACGTTGGCCCGTTCGGTCGGGCGACTCGGAATTCGCGCGAGTCTGCGGCCGGTGGATCGTGCTCGGGCGAGGGCAATGTGCGGGATGGGTGACCGGACGGGGAGCCGGGCCCCGCCGCATCTTTTTTTTCCCACTATCGTTCACAAATCCGACGACGCGGCGACCGGGAGGAGCCCCGAGCCTGCACATCATCAATTGTCGCGCCCTCCTCGACGGGTGCGATCATACCAGCACTAATGCACCGGATCCCATCAGAACTCCGCAGTTAAGCGTGCTTGGGCGAGAGTAGTACTAGGATGGGTGACCTCCTGGGAAGTCCTCGTGTTGCACCCCTCCATTTTCGACGTTGGCCCGTTCGGTCGGGCGACTCGGAATTCGCGCGAGTCTGCGGCCGGTGGATCGTGCTCGGGCGAGGGCAATGTGCGGGATGGGTGACCGGACGGGGAGCCGGGCCCCGCCGCATCTTTTTTTCCCGATAAACGGTCGGAAATCCGACGACGCGGCGACCGGGAGGAGCCCCGAGCCTGCACATCATCAATTGTCGCGCCCTCCTCGACGGGTGCGATCATACCAGCACTAATGCACCGGATCCCATCAGAACTCCGCAGTTAAGCGTGCTTGGGCGAGAGTAGTACTAGGATGGGTGACCTCCTGGGAAGTCCTCGTGTTGCACCCCTCCATTTTCGACGTTGGCCCGTTCGGTCGGGCGACTCGGAATTCGCGCGAGTCTGCGGCCGGTGGATCGTGCTCGGGCGAGGGCAATGTGCGGGATGGGTGACCGGGCGGGGAGCCGGGCCCCGCCGCATCTTTTTTTCCCGATAAACGGTCGGAAATCCGACGACGCGGCGACCGGGAGGAGCCCCGAGCCTGCACATCATCAATTGTCGCGCCCTCCTCGACGGGTGCGATCATACCAGCACTAATGCACCGGATCCCATCAGAACTCCGCAGTTAAGCGTGCTTGGGCGAGAGTAGTACTAGGATGGGTGACCTCCTGGGAAGTCCTCGTGTTGCACCCCTCCATTTTCGACGTTGGCCCGTTCGGTCGGGCGACTCGGAATTCGCGCGAGTCTGCGGCCGGTGGATCGTGCTCGGGCGAGGGCAATGTGCGGGATGGGTGACCGGACGGGGAGCCGGGCCCCGCCGCATCTTTTTTTCCCGATAAACGGTCGGAAATCCGACGACGCGGCGACCGGGAGGAGCCCCGAGCCTGCACATCATCAATTGTCGCGCCCTCCTCGACGGGTGCGATCATACCAGCACTAATGCACCGGATCCCATCAGAACTCCGCAGTTAAGCGTGCTTGGGCGAGAGTAGTACTAGGATGGGTGACCTCCTGGGAAGTCCTCGTGTTGCACCCCTCCATTTTCGACGTTGGCCCGTTCGGTCGGGCGACTCGGAATTCGCGCGAGTCTGCGGCCGGTGGATCGTGCTCGGGCGAGGGCAATGTGCGGGATGGGTGACCGGGCGGGGAGCCGGGCCCCGCCGCATCTTTTTTTCCCGATAAACGGTCGGAAATCCGACGACGCGGCGACCGGGAGGAGCCCCGAGCCTGCACATCATCAATTGTCGCGCCCTCCTCGACGGGTGCGATCATACCAGCACTAATGCACCGGATCCCATCAGAACTCCGCAGTTAAGCGTGCTTGGGCGAGAGTAGTACTAGGATGGGTGACCTCCTGGGAAGTCCTCGTGTTGCACCCCTCCATTTTCGACGTTGGCCCGTTCGGTCGGGCGACTCGGAATTCGCGCGAGTCTGCGGCCGGTGGATCGTGCTCGGGCGAGGGCAATGTGCGGGATGGGTGACCGGGCGGGGAGCCGGGCCCCGCCGCATCTTTTTTTCCCGATAAACGGTCGGAAATCCGACGACGCGGCGACCGGGAGGAGCCCCGAGCCTGCACATCATCAATTGTCGCGCCCTCCTCGACGGGTGCGATCATACCAGCACTAATGCACCGGATCCCATCAGAACTCTGCAGTTAAGCGTGCTTGGGCGAGAGTAGTACTAGGATGGGTGACCTCCTGGGAAGTCCTCGTGTTGCACCCCTCCATTTTCGACGTTGGCCCGTTCGGTCGGGCGACTCGGAATTCGCGCGAGTCTGCGGCCGGTGGATCGTGCTCGGGCGAGGGCAATGTGCGGGATGGGTGACCGGACGGGGAGCCGGGCCCCGCCGCATCTTTTTTTCCTGATAAACGGTCGGAAATCCGACGACGCGGCGACCGGGAGGAGCCCCGAGCCTGCACATCATCAATTGTCGCGCCCTCCTCGACGGGTGCGATCATACCAGCACTAATGCACCGGATCCCATCAGAACTCTGCAGTTAAGCGTGCTTGGGCGAGAGTAGTACTAGGATGGGTGACCTCCTGGGAAGTCCTCGTGTTGCACCCCTCCATTTTCGACGTTGGCCCGTTCGGTCGGGCGACTCGGAATTCGCGCGAGTCTGCGGCCGGTGGATCGTGCTCGGGCGAGGGCAATGTGCGGGATGGGTGACCGGACGGGGAGCCGGGCCCCGCCGCATCTTTTTTTCCCGATAAACGGTCGGAAATCCGACGACGCGGCGACCGGGAGGAGCCCCGAGCCTGCACATCATCAATTGTCGCGCCCTCCTCGACGGGTGCGATCATACCAGCACTAATGCACCGGATCCCATCAGAACTCCGCAGTTAAGCGTGCTTGGGCGAGAGTAGTACTAGGATGGGTGACCTCCTGGGAAGTCCTCGTGTTGCACCCCTCCATTTTCGACGTTGGCCCGTTCGGTCGGGCGACTCGGAATTCGCGCGAGTCTGCGGCCGGTGGATCGTGCTCGGGCGAGGGCAATGTGCGGGATGGGTGACCGGGCGGGGAGCCGGGCCCCGCCGCATCTTTTTTTCCCGATAAACGGTCGGAAATCCGACGACGCGGCGACCGGGAGGAGCCCCGAGCCTGCACATCATCAATTGTCGCGCCCTCCTCGACGGGTGCGATCATACCAGCACTAATGCACCGGATCCCATCAGAACTCCGCAGTTAAGCGTGCTTGGGCGAGAGTAGTACTAGGATGGGTGACCTCCTGGGAAGTCCTCGTGTTGCACCCCTCCATTTTCGACGTTGGCCCGTTCGGTCGGGCGACTCGGAATTCGCGCGAGTCTGCGGCCGGTGGATCGTGCTCGGGCGAGGGCAATGTGCGGGATGGGTGACCGGACGGGGAGCCGGGCCCCGCCGCATCTTTTTTTCCCGATAAACGGTCGGAAATCCGACGACGCGGCGACCGGGAGGAGCCCCGAGCCTGCACATCATCAATTGTCGCGCCCTCCTCGACGGGTGCGATCATACCAGCACTAATGCACCGGATCCCATCAGAACTCCGCAGTTAAGCGTGCTTGGGCGAGAGTAGTACTAGGATGGGTGACCTCCTGGGAAGTCCTCGTGTTGCACCCCTCCATTTTCGACGTTGGCCCGTTCGGTCGGGCGACTCGGAATTCGCGCGAGTCTGCGGCCGGTGGATCGTGCTCGGGCGAGGGCAATGTGCGGGATGGGTGACCGGGCGGGGAGCCGGGCCCCGCCGCATCTTTTTTTCCCGATAAACGGTCGGAAATCCGACGACGCGGCGACCGGGAGGAGCCCCGAGCCTGCACATCATCAATTGTCGCGCCCTCCTCGACGGGTGCGATCATACCAGCACTAATGCACCGGATCCCATCAGAACTCCGCAGTTAAGCGTGCTTGGGCGAGAGTAGTACTAGGATGGGTGACCTCCTGGGAAGTCCTCGTGTTGCACCCCTCCATTTTCGACGTTGGCCCGTTCGGTCGGGCGACTCGGAATTCGCGCGAGTCTGCGGCCGGTGGATCGTGCTCGGGCGAGGGCAATGTGCGGGATGGGTGACCGGGCGGGGAGCCGGGCCCCGCCGCATCTTTTTTTCCCGATAAACGGTCGGAAATCCGACGACGCGGCGACCGGGAGGAGCCCCGAGCCTGCACATCATCAATTGTCGCGCCCTCCTCGACGGGTGCGATCATACCAGCACTAATGCACCGGATCCCATCAGAACTCTGCAGTTAAGCGTGCTTGGGCGAGAGTAGTACTAGGATGGGTGACCTCCTGGGAAGTCCTCGTGTTGCACCCCTCCATTTTCGACGTTGGCCCGTTCGGTCGGGCGACTCGGAATTCGCGCGAGTCTGCGGCCGGTGGATCGTGCTCGGGCGAGGGCAATGTGCGGGATGGGTGACCGGACGGGGAGCCGGGCCCCGCCGCATCTTTTTTTCCTGATAAACGGTCGGAAATCCGACGACGCGGCGACCGGGAGGAGCCCCGAGCCTGCACATCATCAATTGTCGCGCCCTCCTCGACGGGTGCGATCATACCAGCACTAATGCACCGGATCCCATCAGAACTCTGCAGTTAAGCGTGCTTGGGCGAGAGTAGTACTAGGATGGGTGACCTCCTGGGAAGTCCTCGTGTTGCACCCCTCCATTTTCGACGTTGGCCCGTTCGGTCGGGCGACTCGGAATTCGCGCGAGTCTGCGGCCGGTGGATCGTGCTCGGGCGAGGGCAATGTGCGGGATGGGTGACCGGACGGGGAGCCGGGCCCCGCCGCATCTTTTTTTCCCGATAAACGGTCGGAAATCCGACGACGCGGCGACCGGGAGGAGCCCCGAGCCTGCACATCATCAATTGTCGCGCCCTCCTCGACGGGTGCGATCATACCAGCACTAATGCACCGGATCCCATCAGAACTCCGCAGTTAAGCGTGCTTGGGCGAGAGTAGTACTAGGATGGGTGACCTCCTGGGAAGTCCTCGTGTTGCACCCCTCCATTTTCGACGTTGGCCCGTTCGGTCGGGCGACTCGGAATTCGCGCGAGTCTGCGGCCGGTGGATCGTGCTCGGGCGAGGGCAATGTGCGGGATGGGTGACCGGGCGGGGAGCCGGGCCCCGCCGCATCTTTTTTTCCCGATAAACGGTCGGAAATCCGACGACGCGGCGACCGGGAGGAGCCCCGAGCCTGCACATCATCAATTGTCGCGCCCTCCTCGACGGGTGCGATCATACCAGCACTAATGCACCGGATCCCATCAGAACTCCGCAGTTAAGCGTGCTTGGGCGAGAGTAGTACTAGGATGGGTGACCTCCTGGGAAGTCCTCGTGTTGCACCCCTCCATTTTCGACGTTGGCCCGTTCGGTCGGGCGACTCGGAATTCGCGCGAGTCTGCGGCCGGTGGATCGTGCTCGGGCGAGGGCAATGTGCGGGATGGGTGACCGGGCGGGGAGCCGGGCCCCGCCGCATCTTTTTTTCCCGATAAACGGTCGGAAATCCGACGACGCGGCGACCGGGAGGAGCCCCGAGCCTGCACATCATCAATTGTCGCGCCCTCCTCGACGGGTGCGATCATACCAGCACTAATGCACCGGATCCCATCAGAACTCTGCAGTTAAGCGTGCTTGGGCGAGAGTAGTACTAGGATGGGTGACCTCCTGGGAAGTCCTCGTGTTGCACCCCTCCATTTTCGACGTTGGCCCGTTCGGTCGGGCGACTCGGAATTCGCGCGAGTCTGCGGCCGGTGGATCGTGCTCGGGCGAGGGCAATGTGCGGGATGGGTGACCGGACGGGGAGCCGGGCCCCGCCGCATCTTTTTTTCCTGATAAACGGTCGGAAATCCGACGACGCGGCGACCGGGAGGAGCCCCGAGCCTGCACATCATCAATTGTCGCGCCCTCCTCGACGGGTGCGATCATACCAGCACTAATGCACCGGATCCCATCAGAACTCCGCAGTTAAGCGTGCTTGGGCGAGAGTAGTACTAGGATGGGTGACCTCCTGGGAAGTCCTCGTGTTGCACCCCTCCATTTTCGACGTTGGCCCGTTCGGTCGGGCGACTCGGAATTCGCGCGAGTCTGCGGCCGGTGGATCGTGCTCGGGCGAGGGCAATGTGCGGGATGGGTGACCGGACGGGGAGCCGGGCCCCGCCGCATCTTTTTTTCCCGATAAACGGTCGGAAATCCGACGACGCGGCGACCGGGAGGAGCCCCGAGCCTGCACATCATCAATTGTCGCGCCCTCCTCGACGGGTGCGATCATACCAGCACTAATGCACCGGATCCCATCAGAACTCCGCAGTTAAGCGTGCTTGGGCGAGAGTAGTACTAGGATGGGTGACCTCCTGGGAAGTCCTCGTGTTGCACCCCTCCATTTTCGACGTTGGCCCGTTCGGTCGGGCGACTCGGAATTCGCGCGAGTCTGCGGCCGGTGGATCGTGCTCGGGCGAGGGCAATGTGCGGGATGGGTGACCGGGCGGGGAGCCGGGCCCCGCCGCATCTTTTTTTCCCGATAAACGGTCGGAAATCCGACGACGCGGCGACCGGGAGGAGCCCCGAGCCTGCACATCATCAATTGTCGCGCCCTCCTCGACGGGTGCGATCATACCAGCACTAATGCACCGGATCCCATCAGAACTCCGCAGTTAAGCGTGCTTGGGCGAGAGTAGTACTAGGATGGGTGACCTCCTGGGAAGTCCTCGTGTTGCACCCCTCCATTTTCGACGTTGGCCCGTTCGGTCGGGCGACTCGGAATTCGCGCGAGTCTGCGGCCGGTGGATCGTGCTCGGGCGAGGGCAATGTGCGGGATGGGTGACCGGACGGGGAGCCGGGCCCCGCCGCATCTTTTTTTCCTGATAAACGGTCGGAAATCCGACGACGCGGCGACCGGGAGGAGCCCCGAGCCTGCACATCATCAATTGTCGCGCCCTCCTCGACGGGTGCGATCATACCAGCACTAATGCACCGGATCCCATCAGAACTCTGCAGTTAAGCGTGCTTGGGCGAGAGTAGTACTAGGATGGGTGACCTCCTGGGAAGTCCTCGTGTTGCACCCCTCCATTTTCGACGTTGGCCCGTTCGGTCGGGCGACTCGGAATTCGCGCGAGTCTGCGGCCGGTGGATCGTGCTCGGGCGAGGGCAATGTGCGGGATGGGTGACCGGACGGGGAGCCGGGCCCCGCCGCATCTTTTTTTCCCGATAAACGGTCGGAAATCCGACGACGCGGCGACCGGGAGGAGCCCCGAGCCTGCACATCATCAATTGTCGCGCCCTCCTCGACGGGTGCGATCATACCAGCACTAATGCACCGGATCCCATCAGAACTCCGCAGTTAAGCGTGCTTGGGCGAGAGTAGTACTAGGATGGGTGACCTCCTGGGAAGTCCTCGTGTTGCACCCCTCCATTTTCGACGTTGGCCCGTTCGGTCGGGCGACTCGGAATTCGCGCGAGTCTGCGGCCGTTGGATCGTGCTCGGGCGAGGGCAATGTGCGGGATGGGTGACCGGACGGGGAGCCGGGCCCCGCCGCATCTTTTTTTCCCGATAAACGGTCGGAAATCCGACGACGCGGCGACCGGGAGGAGCCCCGAGCCTGCACATCATCAATTGTCGCGCCCTCCTCGACGGGTGCGATCATACCAGCACTAATGCACCGGATCCCATCAGAACTCCGCAGTTAAGCGTGCTTGGGCGAGAGTAGTACTAGGATGGGTGACCTCCTGGGAAGTCCTCGTGTTGCACCCCTCCATTTTCGACGTTGGCCCGTTCGGTCGGGCGACTCGGAATTCGCGCGAGTCTGCGGCCGGTGGATCGTGCTCGGGCGAGGGCAATGTGCGGGATGGGTGACCGGACGGGGAGCCGGGCCCCGCCGCATCTTTTTTTCCCGATAAACGGTCGGAAATCCGACGACGCGGCGACCGGGAGGAGCCCCGAGCCTGCACATCATCAATTGTCGCGCCCTCCTCGACGGGTGCGATCATACCAGCACTAATGCACCGGATCCCATCAGAACTCCGCAGTTAAGCGTGCTTGGGCGAGAGTAGTACTAGGATGGGTGACCTCCTGGGAAGTCCTCGTGTTGCACCCCTCCATTTTCGACGTTGGCCCGTTCGGTCGGGCGACTCGGAATTCGCGCGAGTCTGCGGCCGGTGGATCGTGCTCGGGCGAGGGCAATGTGCGGGATGGGTGACCGGGCGGGGAGCCGGGCCCCGCCGCATCTTTTTTTCCCGATAAACGGTCGGAAATCCGACGACGCGGCGACCGGGAGGAGCCCCGAGCCTGCACATCATCAATTGTCGCGCCCTCCTCGACGGGTGCGATCATACCAGCACTAATGCACCGGATCCCATCAGAACTCCGCAGTTAAGCGTGCTTGGGCGAGAGTAGTACTAGGATGGGTGACCTCCTGGGAAGTCCTCGTGTTGCACCCCTCCATTTTCGACGTTGGCCCGTTCGGTCGGGCGACTCGGAATTCGCGCGAGTCTGCGGCCGGTGGATCGTGCTCGGGCGAGGGCAATGTGCGGGATGGGTGACCGGACGGGGAGCCGGGCCCCGCCGCATCTTTTTTTCCTGATAAACGGTCGGAAATCCGACGACGCGGCGACCGGGAGGAGCCCCGAGCCTGCACATCATCAATTGTCGCGCCCTCCTCGACGGGTGCGATCATACCAGCACTAATGCACCGGATCCCATCAGAACTCTGCAGTTAAGCGTGCTTGGGCGAGAGTAGTACTAGGATGGGTGACCTCCTGGGAAGTCCTCGTGTTGCACCCCTCCATTTTCGACGTTGGCCCGTTCGGTCGGGCGACTCGGAATTCGCGCGAGTCTGCGGCCGGTGGATCGTGCTCGGGCGAGGGCAATGTGCGGGATGGGTGACCGGACGGGGAGCCGGGCCCCGCCGCATCTTTTTTTTCCCACTATCGTTCACAAATCCGACGACGCGGCGACCGGGAGGAGCCCCGAGCCTGCACATCATCAATTGTCGCGCCCCCTCGACGGGTGCGATCATACCAGCACTAATGCACCGGATCCCATCAGAACTCCGCAGTTAAGCGTGCTTGGGCGAGAGTAGTACTAGGATGGGTGACCTCCTGGGAAGTCCTCGTGTTGCACCCCTCCATTTTCGACGTTGGCCCGTTCGGTCGGGCGACTCGGAATTCGCGCGAGTCTGCGGCCGGTGGATCGTGCTCGGGCGAGGGCAATGTGCGGGATGGGTGACCGGACGGGGAGCCGGGCCCCGCCGCATCTTTTTTTCCCGATAAACGGTCGGAAAATCCGACGACGCGGCGACCGGGAGGAGCCCCGAGCCTGCACATCATCAATTGTCGCGCCCTCCTCGACGGGTGCGATCATACCAGCACTAATGCACCGGATCCCATCAGAACTCCGCAGTTAAGCGTGCTTGGGCGAGAGTAGTACTAGGATGGGTGACCTCCTGGGAAGTCCTCGTGTTGCACCCCTCCATTTTCGACGTTGGCCCGTTCGGTCGGGCGACTCGGAATTCGCGCGAGTCTGCGGCCGGTGGATCGTGCTCGGGCGAGGGCAATGTGCGGGATGGGTGACCGGACGGGGAGCCGGGCCCCGCCGCATCTTTTTTTCCGATAAACGGTCGGAAATCCGACGACGCGGCGACCGGGAGGAGCCCCGAGCCTGCACATCATCAATTGTCGCGCCCCCTCGACGGGTGCGATCATACCAGCACTAATGCACCGGATCCCATCAGAACTCCGCAGTTAAGCGTGCTTGGGCGAGAGTAGTACTAGGATGGGTGACCTCCTGGGAAGTCCTCGTGTTGCACCCCTCCATTTTCGACGTTGGCCCGTTCGGTCGGGCGACTCGGAATTCGCGCGAGTCTGCGGCCGGTGGATCGTGCTCGGGCGAGGGCAATGTGCGGGATGGGTGACCGGACGGGGAGCCGGGCCCCGCCGCATCTTTTTTTCCCGATAAACGGTCGGAAATCCGACGACGCGGCGACCGGGAGGAGCCCCGAGCCTGCACATCATCAATTGTCGCGCCCTCCTCGACGGGTGCGATCATACCAGCACTAATGCACCGGATCCCATCAGAACTCCGCAGTTAAGCGTGCTTGGGCGAGAGTAGTACTAGGATGGGTGACCTCCTGGGAAGTCCTCGTGTTGCACCCCTCCATTTTCGACGTTGGCCCGTTCGGTCGGGCGACTCGGAATTCGCGCGAGTCTGCGGCCGGTGGATCGTGCTCGGGCGAGGGCAATGTGCGGGATGGGTGACCGGACGGGGAGCCGGGCCCCGCCGCATCTTTTTTTTCCCACTATCGTTCACAAATCCGACGACGCGGCGACCGGGAGGAGCCCCGAGCCTGCACATCATCAATTGTCGCGCCCCCTCGACGGGTGCGATCATACCAGCACTAATGCACCGGATCCCATCAGAACTCCGCAGTTAAGCGTGCTTGGGCGAGAGTAGTACTAGGATGGGTGACCTCCTGGGAAGTCCTCGTGTTGCACCCCTCCATTTTCGACGTTGGCCCGTTCGGTCGGGCGACTCGGAATTCGCGCGAGTCTGCGGCCGGTGGATCGTGCTCGGCGAGGGCAATGTGCGGGATGGGTGACCGGACGGGGAGCCGGCCCCGCCGCATCTTTTTTTCCCGATAAACGGTCGGAAATCCGACGACGCGGCGACCGGGAGGAGCCCCGAGCCTGCACATCATCAATTGTCGCGCCCCTCGACGGGTGCGATCATACCAGCACTAATGCACCGGATCCCATCAGAACTCCGCAGTTAAGCGTGCTTGGGCGAGAGTAGTACTAGGATGGGTGACCTCCTGGGAAGTCCTCGTGTTGCACCCCTCCATTTTCGACGTTGGCCCGTTCGGTCGGGCGACTCGGAATTCGCGCGAGTCTGCGGCCGGTGGATCGTGCTCGGGCGAGGGCAATGTGCGGGATGGGTGACCGGACGGGGAGCCGGGGCCCCGCCGCATCTTTTTTTCCCGATAAACGGTCGGAAATCCGACGACGCGGCGACCGGGAGGAGCCCCGAGCCTGCACATCATCAATTGTCGCGCCCTCCTCGACGGGTGCGATCATACCAGCACTAATGCACCGGATCCCATCAGAACTCCGCAGTTAAGCGTGCTTGGGCGAGAGTAGTACTAGGATGGGTGACCTCCTGGGAAGTCCTCGTGTTGCACCCCTCCATTTTCGACGTTGGCCCGTTCGGTCGGGCGACTCGGAATTCGCGCGAGTCTGCGGCCGGTGGATCGTGCTCGGGCGAGGGCAATGTGCGGGGATGGGTGACCGGACGGGGAGCCGGGCCCCGCCGCATCTTTTTTTTCCCACTATCGTTCACAAATCCGACGACGCGGCGACCGGGAGGAGCCCCGAGCCTGCACATCATCAATTGTCGCGCCCCCTCGACGGGTGCGATCATACCAGCACTAATGCACCGGATCCCATCAGAACTCCGCAGTTAAGCGTGCTTGGGCGAGAGTAGTACTAGGATGGGTGACCTCCTGGGAAGTCCTCGTGTTGCACCCCTCCATTTTCGACGTTGGCCCGTTCGGTCGGGCGACTCGAATTCGCGCGAGTCTGCGGCCGGTGGATCGTGCTCGGGCGAGGGCAATGTGCGGGATGGGTGACCGGACGGGGAGCCGGGCCCCGCCGCATCTTTTTTTCCCGATAAACGGTCGGAAATCCGACGACGCGGCGACCGGGAGGAGCCCCGAGCCTGCACATCATCAATTGTCGCGCCCTCCTCGACGGGTGCGATCATACCAGCACTAATGCACTGGATCCCATCAGAACTCCGCAGTTAAGCGTGCTTGGGCGAGAGTAGTACTAGGATGGGTGACCTCCTGGGAAGTCCTCGTGTTGCACCCCTCCATTTTCGACGTTGGCCCGTTCGGTCGGGCGACTCAGAATTCGCGCGAGTCTGCGGCCGGTGGATCGTGCTCGGGCGAGGGCAATGTGCGGGATGGGTGACCGGGCGGGGAGCCGGGCCCCGCCGCATCTTTTTTTCCCGATAAAACGGTCGGAAATCCGACGACGCGGCGACCGGGAGGAGCCCCGAGCCTGCACATCATCAATTGTCGCGCCCCCTCGACGGGTGCGATCATACCAGCACTAATGCACCGGATCCCATCAGAACTCCGCAGTAAGCGTGCTTGGGCGAGAGTAGTACTAGGATGGGTGACCTCCTGGGAAGTCCTCGTGTTGCACCCCTCCATTTTCGACGTTGGCCCGTTCGGTCGGGCGACTCGGAATTCGCGCGAGTCTGCGGCCGTGGATCGTGCTCGGGCGAGGGCAATGTGCGGGATGGGTGACCGGACGGGGAGCCGGGCCCCGCCGCATCTTTTTTTTCCCACTATCGTTCACAAATCCGACGACGCGGCGACCGGGAGGAGCCCCGAGCCTGCACATCATCAATTGTCGCGCCCCCTCGACGGGTGCGATCATACCAGCACTAATGCACCGGATCCCATCAGAACTCCGCAGTTAAGCGTGCTTGGGCGAGAGTAGTACTAGGATGGGTGACCTCCTGGAAGTCCTCGTGTTGCACCCCTCCATTTTCGACGTTGGCCCGTTCGGTCGGGCGACTCGGAATTCGCGCGAGTCTGCGGCCGGTGGATCGTGCTCGGGCGAGGGCAATGTGCGGGATGGGTGACCGGACGGGGAGCCGGGCCCCGCCGCATCTTTTTTTCCCCGATAAACGGTCGGGAAATCCGACGACGCGGCGACCGGGAGGAGCCCCGAGCCTGCACATCATCAATTGTCGCGCCCCCTCGACGGGTGCGATCATACCAGCACTAATGCACCGGATCCCATCAGAACTCCGCAGTTAAGCGTGCTTGGGCGAGAGTAGTACTAGGATGGGTGACCTCCTGGGAAGTCCTCGTGTTGCACCCCTCCATTTTCGACGTTGGCCCGTTCGGTCGGGCGACTCGGAATTCGCGCGAGTCTGCGGCCGGTGGATCGTGCTCGGGCGGAGGGCAATGTGCGGGATGGGTGACCGGACGGGGAGCCGGGCCCCGCCGCATCTTTTTTTCCCGATAAACGGTCGGAAATCCGACGACGCGGCGACCGGGAGGAGCCCCGAGCCTGCACATCATCAATTGTCGCGCCCTCCTCGACGGGTGCGATCATACCAGCACTAATGCACCGGATCCATCAGAACTCCGCAGTTAAGCGTGCTTGGGCGAGAGTAGTACTAGGATGGGTGACCTCCTGGGAAGTCCTCGTGTTGCACCCCTCCATTTTCGACGTTGGCCCGTTCGGTCGGGCGACTCGGAATTCCGCGCGAGTCTGCGGCCGGTGGATCGTGCTCGGGCGAGGGCAATGTGCGGGATGGGTGACCGGACGGGGAGCCGGCCCCGCCGCATCTTTTTTTTCCACTATCGTTCACAAATCCGACGACGCGGCGACCGGGAGGAGCCCCGAGCCTGCACATCATCAATTGTCGCGCCCCCTCGACGGGTGCGATCATACCAGCACTAATGCACCGGATCCCATCAGAACTCCGCAGTTAAGCGTGCTTGGGCGAGAGTAGTACTAGGATGGGTGACCTCCTGGGAAGTCCTCGTGTTGCACCCCTCCATTTTCGACGTTGGCCCGTTCGGTCGGGCGACTCGAATTCGCGCGAGTCTGCGGCCGGTGGATCGTGCTCGGGCGAGGGCAATGTGCGGGATGGGTGACCGGACGGGGAGCCGGGCCCCGCCGCATCTTTTTTTCCCGATAACGGTCGGAAATCCGACGACGCGGCGACCGGGAGGAGCCCCGAGCCTGCACATCATCAATTGTCGCGCCCTCCTCGACGGGTGCGATCATACAGCACTAATGCACTGGATCCCATCAGAACTCCGCAGTTAAGCGTGCTTGGGCGAGAGTAGTACTAGGATGGGTGACCTCCTGGGAAGTCCTCGTGTTGCACCCCTCCATTTTCGACGTTGGCCCGTTCGGTCGGGCGACTCGGAATTCGCGCGAGTCTGCGGCCGGTGGATCGTGCTCGGGCGAGGGCAATGTGCGGGATGGGTGACCGGACGGGGAGCCGGGCCCCGCCGCATCTTTTTTTTCCCACTATCGTTCACAAATCCGACGACGCGGCGACCGGGAGGAGCCCCGAGCCTGCACATCATCAATTGTCGCGCCCCCTCGACGGGTTGCGATCATACCAGCACTAATGCACCGGATCCCATCAGAACTCCGCAGTTAAGCGTGCTTGGGCGAGAGTAGTACTAGGATGGGTGACCTCCTGGGAAGTCCTCGTGTTGCACCCCTCCATTTTCGACGTTGGCCCGTTCGGTCGGGCGACTCGGAATTCGCGCGAGTCTGCGGCCGGTGGATCGTGCTCGGGCGAGGGCAATGTGCGGGATGGGTGACCGGACGGGGAGCCGGGCCCCGCCGCATCTTTTTTTCCCGATAAACGGTCGGAAATCCGACGACGCGGCGACCGGGAGGAGCCCCGAGCCTGCACATCATCAATTGTCGCGCCCCCTCGACGGGTGCGATCATACCAGCACTAATGCACCGGATCCATCAGAACTCCGCAGTTAAGCGTGCTTGGGCGAGAGTAGTACTAGGATGGGTGACCTCCTGGGAAGTCCTCGTGTTGCACCCCTCCATTTTCGACGTTGGCCCGTTCGTTCGGGCGACTCAGAATTCGCGCGAGTCTGCGGCCGGTGGATCGTGCTCGGGCGAGGGCAATGTGCGGGATGGGTGACCGGGCGGGGAGCCGGGCCCCGCCGCATCTTTTTTTCCCGATAAACGGTCGGAAATCCGACGACGCGGCGACCGGAGGAGCCCCGAGCCTGCACATCATCAATTGTCGCGCCCCCTCGACGGGTGCGATCATACCAGCACTAATGCACCGGATCCCATCAGAACTCTGCAGTTAAGCGTGCTTGGGCGAGAGTAGTACTAGGATGGGTGACCTCCCTGGGAAGTCCTCGTGTTGCACCCCTCCATTTTCGACGTTGGCCCGTTCGGTCGGGCGACTCGGAATTCGCGCGAGTCTGCGGCCGGTGGATCGTGCTCGGGCGAGGGCAATGTGCGGGATGGGTGAACGGACGGGGAGCCGGGCCCCGCCGCATCTTTTTTTCCCGATAAACGGTCGGAAATCCGACGACGCGGCGACCGGGAGGAGCCCCGAGCCTGCACATCATCAATTGTCGCGCCCCCTCGACGGGTGCGATCATACCAGCACTAATGCACCGGATCCCATCAGAACTCCGCAGTTAAGCGTGCTTGGGCGAGAGTAGTACTAGGATGGGTGACCTCCTGGGAAGTCCTCGTGTTGCAC
>JAIUCV010003548.1:0-25333 GCA_026724425.1 Erythrophleum ivorense
TTCCCTTTGAGTTCCATGAGATGTAGGCCACTTTTGATGATGCAAATGAGTTGTAGTCATGTAATTAAATATGAGAATGTGATGTATGACCTCATATGATGCACGTGACACTGAATGAAATTTTTATACGTGACACAATGCTAAGAAATGCATTAAAATAATGCTATTTTCTTGGCTCTTGTATGAATTGCTTGATGTGAGGCATAGATATAGTATGAAATGAGTCAGTAAATTATGGTGTTAAAACTATTGCATTCAATCCCTTGCCCTTTTAGCTTTTAGCCACAAGGTATAAGCTTAACGTTATAAAGCATGTTATTAAAGCAATCAACACATACAATATAAATCAAGCTCAATAAATCAAACATGCATACAAGGTAAAGGAGAGTAAGCTACCTAGAATACACTTAACCTAGTACCAAAACCACTTACTTAAACTTGATCATCTTACTAGATCTAATTTGGTCTCACCACTTCCATATGGAGAAGCCCCATTAACTTAGCCTAAAATATCAAATTAGGTAAGATAATGACCAACCATAGTGCAACTAGTCTTAAATCATTAATATAAAGTGATGGACTTAGATTAAAGGCCTTTAAGACATATTTCTCCCCACTCAAAACTCACTTGAAACTTATTTTGGCCATAATTAGTCCCAAATTTAAAAAATTATAACTTGAGTTAGGGACCTCCCAAATTTAGCAAACTTTGGCTTGTTGGAAAGCTCTAAATATGTGCTTTCTACTGTGAAAATTCCAGAATTAAAAGATTGCCTTTGGCCCCTAAAAAGCTTCAAATATCATATTTAGAACAAGGAAAAATTTTATGCATGATAACTTTTCTAAGACAAGTTGAAAATTCATGAAATATTCTATGGTACTTTAAAAAATACTAACTTTAGCTCATTTTAAACTTCTTTATATTCTTTAAATGAATGCCAAATTTGGGCCCAAAACTCAACCTCTAAATCCCCTCAAATGGAAACATACATTTTAGTGCTCAGAAAAATTTTGATTTAGGCAACTTATCATACCAACTTGCAAGTTCTAGGGAATTTTTTATTATGGACAATTCTTTTCACACTACCAACTTAATAAACTAGTTCTTCACTTATATTTGCCCTATAATTCATTTTGACCCTTCCACTTGCCATTTTCCCTTAATAGCTTTATGCATAATACATTATGCCAACTTAGACTTCAATGTGCATCTTACCAATTTCAACTTATAGGCTTCTAATTCTCATCATGCATGATCTATATGACTCAAATAGGATTTATTGGAGCCATTATAAGCATGTCTAAACATGCCTAGCACCACATTGTCCTTCAATGGCCTTTCTTGAACCGTAAGATTTAACTTCCAAAATGTGGCTCCTAAATTGATTTTATGCTTCCATTAAGGTTCATATTTCATGTCTAGGCCATCTAAAACTTTAGAATCAATGAAACAACTCCCTAGGTTCAACCATCCACTACATGGCTAAGTAGATGCTTAAAGTGCACTAACTTGGAGTTCTTCATGATTCAAGCAAAACCAAGCCTAGATTCTTATACCTCATACTTAAAAACATCTAAATGCATCCAATGCATATCATAATAGCTTGAATTTTAAGGGCTTATGGCTTAAAGAAATTTCAAGATTCATAGCTTGATACATACTGCATCTGAAGCTCTCTTCGCATAGATTCTTTTACACCAATTGGTTTCTTGAAAGGAGCCTTTTCTCTCACTAGGGCAGGTCCAAACTTCATCTTTTTGAGAAGAAAAATAGCTCATTAGAAAGGCTAATGTGTAGAAAAAGTTTCCTAATTAGTACTAGATGGATAGAATGCATTTACTTACCTGAAATGGAGCTTATTTCTTGTCATACCTTATTTTATAACCCTTTTCCTACTACAATTACCTCATATATTACTAAGAGAAGTCAATAAAAACCTTGAACTGATAAAATTTTTCATTTTAAAACTTCCTCATACAATTTTTACTATTCATTTGGTCATTCCCAAATTCTTATCTAACTTTGAAAATACATACTTAATTATAGAAAAATCGTATGAGGTTAATTCCCAGCTCTATTTCAAACTCTTTAAGCCCTTTACACGGGGAAAATACTTACTTAGCAGAGTGCATATAAATTCATATAAAGTTGCCCCTATAACAAATGGATAGTTTTACCCCTCATTGGTCATATTATTATTATTATTATTATTTTGCCTTTATATAAGTACAGACATTCTTGCATCTTATGCACGTAGTAATACTCTTTTTACTTCAGGGTTAGGTATTACATGGCTTTCCATTTCATACTGAGTACCTTACAGTATCATAACATAACTCATGCACCCAGTAATCAAATATTTAATTACATAACAAAATGTGGTGCATAAGAGTAAGGTCCTCAATTTATGTCTCCACATTCTTTGCTCTTTCTTTGCTTGAACTCGGACCTAGCATGGGTTATATTTGGGGTGAGATTATGAAATCTCAGTAGTAGTAAACCAATCTCATTCACAAGCAAGCATGTAAGTACATAACATACTGCCAATCAAGATGCCACATATCGCATAGCAATACAAGGGATTTCACCCAAGGCCAAGCACAATTTTAGCATACATATCATCTTATAACATAAATGACAACTTGATATAGCATACCACTTATCATTATACAAATATACAAGCTTAATGAAAGAAAGAGAAAACTACTACCTTAGCAAACTTTGCTCCCCAATCCTTGGGACTCGGTTTACTTGCTTTTGGAGTTCCCAAAACAACATCAAACCTAAATCATAATGATAATTCATTACAATCAACACATAAACCTTAGTTTCTAAAATAGGATAACCTCTTTTAAACTTAATGGACCATTAGAATTGGAAAAATCTAAACTCCTTCCCTCCCATCCACTATGGCCGAATAGTATGCCTTTCTTGGCCAAAATTTAGGAATTTTATCCCATGAATTTTGGGGGCTTTCCCATAGGTGTTCCTATCTAAAAACACCCTTTTGAATCCATTGGAATGGATAAAATCATCAAATTCCAGCCCCAACATTACGTTTTAGTCATCACATAATCTAGCTCCTTTTTAGGCTCAAAGTGTGTTTCTTTGGTTCTAAAATTCCATAGCCTTTTCCTTTATATTTTAGGACTTGAAAATTGGTATACATGACTTTAAGACATTAAGAAAACACCATAAAAATTTTGGGAAAATTCGGACAGCATCTCCCTATGCTTTCTATTTTCTAAAAAATTACAGTCTTTGTATTTTCCAATCTCAACATATAACAACAATAACTAAGCTCATATGGCCTTCATGTTCAACATTAAACTCATTTCAAGGCCTTCATATTCAACATACAAACTCCATTTCTAATGATTCATATGCTGTCCAAAAATAACTCATAGCTAGGGTTTAACAAAACTAGCTTAAAGCATGTGATTTACAAGTATAAGATGGAGAAAACTTACTCTTTAAGCTTAAACCTTACTTCTTTTGGTTTTCTCACACTAAAATCCTTTCTTTTCCCACTTAGAGCAACATTTCACCTTGAAGAAAAGAAATGGTTGGAGGATGGAGAAGATGGAGAAATTTGGTGAAGAATGTGGTAGTTTTGTTTAGTTTCGCTTCATCTTTCACTTTTTCCTCCCTCTTTCTCTCTCTCACACGGTTTTCTTTCTTTCTTCATTGTGTGTGGCGTGAAAATGGTGGAATGGAGGTGAAGAAGATGAATCTAATGAAGTTAAATGGTCATACTAATTTGGACCCTTGGATCAACCTTTCAAGATCAATCTTACCTTCTATTCCTTTTTTTTCTTTTGATTTTCTAATTTCATAGCTAAATATCTTCTTCCAAAAATTCTTGGCCACACACTTGGAAGCCTTGCCTTAGCCCTTAAGTTATGGAGAGTAACCATGGTTAATTTCTTAACTCAACCATGGTCAACTTTTAACTTAACCATAGTTAGTTTCTAACTTAACCATAGTTAATTCTTTCAAATAACTAAAATCTTTTTCTTCTTTTCCTTTCATTCTATATTTATATTTGGGTTTCATCTTCTCTAAAACCCTAATCATATATTCTCCTCTCTTATTAGGCCTTTAGAATCAACTATTGGCCTTACAGCAGTCTAAAAATCAGTGTCTGAGCTAAATTAAGGTTTTACGGTACAATACATACCTTTGGACTTTCCAAAATTTATGAACATTATTTCATCTACTTTCTGGCCATATAAGCTTCAAACATGGGTCAGGAGCCCTTAACCTTAATCCTCATAATTTCGATGTCAATTGGACACCCGGGTCTATAGGTGTAATTTTCACCGTTCTTTATTATGATTGTACTATAAACTTTTCATTTACTGCAATTTCTGTCCCTGAAACTCCTTCAAGGTTTCTTAACCCTTTAGCTATTTTTATTTCTATAGTTCTTACAACTTCTTTTTTTTCATTTTGCTCATGACTACTAATTAGGATAACCAGACCCCACCTGGCTATCCGGACAACTTGGTATCTTTAGACCCGTCTCATCAAACTGAGTTTAACTGTGGGTCACGAATTTTTGAGATTCTTGCCCGATTTTTTGATATTCGTGCTTAAAGCCACGAATGGAGGGTGAAACTAGGGTTCCCTGAACTTTAGAACAATTTATACATTTTGCCCGGCATATAACTTTTCTTTGCGTTTTAGTCCCTGGCCCCTTTATACTTGATTTTGGAGGCTCTTCGGGACCTTTTTCTAATCTCTTTTTTTTTCATCTATTTTATGTAATGCCCGGTATGTTGTACAATCGCTGGAACGGGCCGGTTTGAGAAGCAAGTCCCCTGAGATGAGTGATTCAAGGCCAAATAAAATTTGAATAAAATTTTAAATAATAGAAAATGAAGATTTGAGCCTTGAGTTGCCCAAAAACTAGGGTTGGAGTGATTCGAAAAATTTGCCGAAAGGCCAGTGGCATTTTCATAAATAAGTGCAATTTTAGAAAAACACCTAGGAAGGCTTTTTAAATGAAAATTTTGAGTTGCTCAGGGTTCTCAGAGGCCCCAAAAACCATGGGAAGCCCCGGGACTGGTAAAGCCCCTCCGGTGTACTCTTTCCGACGTCAGTTGACCTAAACTTTGACTGGTTCGTTCGGAAAGATTTTAGCTCCAATTTGAGTGATTCCAAAGGCATTTTATTAAATTGGAAATCTTAATTTTATCATGGAAAAGAAGGTTCTCAAAAAGGAGTTAAAACAAAGTCAAACCAGAAATGCCATTATGGAAGGGCAAAAATGGAAACAAAGTGCACAAAAGAAGCTTCCAAACTCCCTTTTTAAGCCACGTTCAGCTCCCCCCTCTCTAAATCGACTTTCTTCTGCCCAAAACTCAGAAATGGAGTTGTTGTCTTAGGCGCACAAAGGGAGGAAATTTTGGAGGAAGAAAAGCCAAAGAAAGGGTGAGAAAGTGTAAGGTTTTCATGCTTGAAACTTCATCCTCCCCTTCTTGCTTCATCTTTCCATGGTTTTAATGTATTTTTTGGTGCTGATTTGGGTCCAGATCAGAGGCGGGAAATTCGAAATTTAAGGAGGAGAAAGAGGGAAGAGGAAGGGCTCTTGAAGGAAGCTTGATTGCAAGGTAGTTTCTCTCCCTTTGTTGCTTCTTTTTCTCCTTCTCCTCTTCCATGGTAGGATGTCTCAACCAGAAACCATGAAGAGGGAAGAGTTTCTGTTTTATAATCCAAAAGAATCCATCAAACTAAGGCATGGGAAGATGGATTATACCAAAGAAATGCATGAAAAACTAGTAAAACTCAAGTTGGAAAAGTGTAGGGTGCTTGAACATAAATTAAAATCTGGGTTGATTCAAGACTTCCCCATCATATGTGAATGTTTGTTTGAGTTTCTAAGACTCCTAGGGAGCCTCCCAAGTGCCCCATCCATTAAGGAAAAATCCCAAACTCCATGGGTTTTTAATGGAAGCATAACTAGGTCAAGACCCTTAGAGATAGCTATGGAGTATTTTAAATGGTTCCAAGCTTGATTTGGGACTTTATATGATAAAAGAAGATAGGAGAAACCCTTGGAAAAAATTTAGAAGCCTTAGGTCGGGAGATGAGGCAATGGCTTCCATAATATAACCTTATGAAGCAACATGGACCTAGGTTTGTGAAAGTGAGTGTGTGATGGCTTCAAGGACCTTAAATGAGGTCAAGAGGTCTAAATATAGCAAGAGAATGGAACCAAGAATGTTAATTATGGTAGTTGCTTCATTAGGTCCTTAATGGAACCATATTGTGACAAATAGACCAAAGTGTAGTCTTAAGAGTGAGTTGGATGTCATAATTTGTTCCAAGAGTATAATTTAGTGTTGTTTATTGTGAATAGGCCAAAGAAATCCAACCCCACCTTCTTGTGTTTGTGGAACTGAAAAGGAGAAGAAACAAGCAAAGTAAAGCTTGAATTTGCACCAAGGTAGCTCTCCACCTTTTCTTTTTGCATTTTCTTGTTGCATATGGTGTCATTATATGTTTGTGTGTATGTTTATATGTTTGAGACATGCCACTTGATGCTATGTTGCTATTTTGGTACCAATATGCTTTCTTGAATGTCTTTGAATGATGGAAATGGCTCATAAGGGTGAGGTAGTGCCAAAAGTCCCTTAATGTGGGTGAGGAGATGCCAAAAGTCTCATGGCATGGGTGAGACAAGGCCAAAAGTCCCTTGGGTGGGTGAGGCTAAGTCAAAAGTCCCAAGAACTAAGAGTGAGGCAATCCAAAAGTCCTAGAAATGGGGTGAGGCCAATCCAAAAGTCCCTAGAGCTCATTCTTATTCTTGACATGTGTTTGTGACATAAAAATGTGGAAATTGAATGCTTCATCAATTGAGTAGTTCCATACTTGTACCCTTGACATGTTATATGCTTTGAAAATATGATTGAATAGGTGTATGAGCTATTGAGATTCAATGAATCTCACCCCCTCCTTTCTCTCATCTCATATGATCTAGGTGGAGTTCAAGATCCAAAGGATGGAAGCCAAGGAGCCTAAATCTCCATCTCTTGGCAAACCTTTCTATTTTGATATACTATGATGACTAGAATATAAAAGTAGATATGTAAATGTTATTTTTGAGCCATGACACTTTGAACAAGTGTAAAACTATGTAAAGTTAGTGTATGTATGAAGAATAGAGTCTAATGAGTAGAATTATGTATTTTGACCATTTGGGAGCCCATTTATGTATGTATGTTTATGGAAGTAGCATGGTGAATTTAAGTTGCATGATATTTCAGACCTTATGAGGGACTTATTTATGCTATACTTATGCTTTCTAAGTTGCTCAAATGTGTGTGGAACCATGGATGGCTCATTTGAACCAAAGTTGCCTCTTGTTGGGACCAAAATTGCCATAAGCTTGAGCTATGACAAAATCTGACCAAATGACTTCTTCTTGACTTGGAATTTTTCATCCAAGTAGATCTTGCCTAGAGATTTTTGGGAAGCCAAAGATCAGGTCATTTGGAGGTCTGTGGAATTTTCTATGATTTTTCAAAGTTGGTATCAGAATTTCGGATTTGCACTGGTACTGTTCATTTGGTCAATTTTGAAATTGTGTCATCCGAGGGGCAAACGTAGTCCAATGGCTACGAACTTTTATAGTTAGAAACTAGGCATTTACAGTGACTTGTAGCAACTAGAAGCACCTCATTTGGAGGTCTGATCTGAGAGATGAATTTTTGAATTTCTGGGACAATAGCAGTAGCTCAGTATGACCTGAGTCACTGTTCCATTGAATTTGGGTAGCTAAGCGTGCTTTCTCTGGCATGAATCTATTTTTACCATAAATTTAATATTCATAGCTTTCCAAATTGGTATTATTTTCATGGATTGGATTTTTGTGGAATTAATTGGACATTTTCGAAATTCATAGCAGACACTTACATCAGTACCAGTAGTTGTCTGAACCTTAACCCCTTTTCGCGTGTCAAACGTTTTCTGTGTTATGTTTCATGGCCTGGTCATATTTTTAGAATAAATTAGACATGTGTAGCTTTCCAGAATGGCCAAGAATGAACGATTTCAATTTTTCTAGAATTAGTTACAAAGTTTGAAACTTCCTATCAGTAAATTGAACCAGTGGCCCAGACAGCAGCAACCCCAGTGGCTTTTCGGATGTCAAATGTTCTCCCCTTAATGATTCATGAGCTGAAACTATTTTTATCATGTGGTAGACATCCATATTTTTCTGGAATGGTAAATTTTGTTGGATTTCGAATTTTGTGGATTTAGTTATGAATTTCCGAAGTTGTGACAGAAAAACTGAAATTCTGGTCGAAAATAAGAGTGTGAATTTGATGGTCCCCTTTGAGTTCCACGAGTTATGGGCCAACTTTGGTTATGAAAATGAGTTTTATGTATGTAATTAAATATGAGAACGAGTTGTATGAGCTCATATGGTCCATGTGACACCGAATGAAATTTTTATACGCGACGTAACGCAAAATAAGGCATTATTTTAATGTCATTTTCCATTCCCTTTTGTTCAATTGATCATGTGGGACTTAGAAATGATCGGAAGCATGCTAGAAATATATGATGTTACATTTTAGCCCCAATTTTAGGGCACCTCTGGCCTTGACTCATCATTATTTATAATCTAGAATATTATTCTAATTTTATTAAACCTCAATTTATTCTATTTGGGGGACTTCCTTTCATATCCGGTGAATTTCGTACATTGACGGAGAAACCATATATTACGTTTCTCATGTTTCCTTACATTTTCTTGGATTTTCATAAAACCAAATGTTACATTTCTTTTCTCTCTCTAACCTCCAAAGATGTCCATGGCTATTAGTTGGAGTTGAAGACACAAATGGAAGGTTAAAAAAGAGTCTTATTTTATTACAATTTTCATAATGATTGTTTTTCCCCTGGGTAATCTGTTCTAGCTTGTTTTACAGGCTTTTTAGGATTTGATTGCTCCCTCCACAATTTTTAGTGCTCTTTCACATAAAAACATCATTTTTGAGATTCAGTAGCTTAAAATAGAAAAAAAATGACACTGCATATAGTTAAAACTTTGGTTGTTTAATTTTTTGCACAAAAAGGGGTTTAAGTTAGTTTTAACCATTCTTATGATTTTTAGGACATCTAAAAATTCTAATGAGCTTCATTTTGGTATTTAAAACCTTTTTCTTGATTTTATAAAATCTTGCTCAAAATTACAATTTATGCCACTAGTGTACTATTTAGCCATTTATAGCAATTTTAGCATCATTTTTACACCATGGGAAATCTTATAACCTCTATTGACCTCACTTTAGCATTTAATACTTTAGTTCCATGCCTAAATGATAATTTCTCAAAATCATCATTTTGCCTTTAGGGTACAGTATAACTAATCCGATACCACTTTAACATTTTAAATAGACTTCTAACCCTTTCCTTTTCTTTTTAGTTGTTCTTTTATTTCTTTTATGCCTGACCTCATATTGATATTAGGGTCATTCCACTTTAGAAATATCGAATACTATAATTCCTAAAAATTACCCTTATTGTATTATATGCTAACATAGTATCACTTTTCGTACTTTAATCAGACTGTGGCTCTATATTCTTATTCTAATTGAGCTTTAGCTATTTATACTTAGCCTTGACCTCAATCTTAGGGTTTAACCTGATCCAGGGATACCAGACGTTACAACAAGCCAATCATACTATAGTTAGCTTTTGGATGCCTTCCTTTTGCCATTGTGAAAAGATCCCATACCTTAAAAGTTTGTCCATAAATGGGGTGAGATACATAATATCAATAACCAAGGTATAATTCTAAACATATGACATAGAATAAACTACTGCTATGCTTTTTATGAAAGAATCACAAGGGTAAAGCAAGCATAAAGCAATGAATAAGTTTAATTATAACATTTGGCTTTAAAACCAAATTGAAATCAGTATGTTAATAAAAGAGAACCCTAAAGTAAAATGAATTAAGAGCAAGTAAGGGTATAATATTAATTAAAACATTTAAAAACTATTAGAGATTGTGCCCTATGTTGTTTGCATATTTGCCATATAATAAGATCCTTGGGTAATTCTAATTATCCTAAATGTCCCTAGTCGATCATCATTGTGGGAACAATAATGAATTAAAACTAATATAATTTTGATTGATGATTATATATGTAGATACAAATCAAAGTCATAAGCACTTGTTAGGGACCAAGGTGCTTAATCGACCTATCATGAGATAGTTATATGGACTAAGTCATAAGCATATCTCATTTATAGCCATGTCATTGAGCTCTTAGACCTAAGACTACCATAGATTCCTACATGAGGAACATTGTGCTTTGACATAATCAAAAGTCACCTTTAATCGAGTGATCATAAAAAGTTATGATCAAATACAATGGGATACATATAGAGAAAGATGAGTGGTCAATATGAGATTTATTCCTCTCGTAGAGAGAGATATATCTTTAGGCTCCTCGATAAGTAAGATTGATAAATGTATGGCTGTGCTCAAATGAGAGGAGTTTCATTTGTTTTGATAGTCTACTTAAAGATCGAGAAAACATGGTCAAGCGATACAAGGATGACATCTTCATACCTTGTGGTTGACTTAGATATCGTGTGACAAAAGGGACTTGACATGGGTTATAGGATAGGTTGCATTGGATCATCGATCCTTATATAATTTTGGATAGTCATAATGTCTTGCTAAAACCACTTATAACTTATGGACTAAAAGAAATTTTGGGCCCACTACCAACATCATATGGACGTATAGGGTCACACACAAGAATGGGCCAATATGAGCTAAAATGTCTAGATTTATCGAACCTAGAAGGCATTTAGATTCAATGAATGTAGTGTTTACATTCAATGTATTTGTTCTCTAAATAATTTCCTATTTCGAATAGGAGAATGTGGTGTCCACTTTCAATATACTTGCTCTCTAGAAAGTTTCCTATTTTGAATAGGAGATTATCCTATTTACGATAATATATTGTATTCTTTTTTAGAATGAGGTGGATGAAATTAATATATACATATATATCAATTTTGAAATTTTGTAATGCTCTCTTATAAAAAGGGATGGTAGGGTTTCCAATGGATCAATATTTTAAATAGAGAGTCGTAACAGTATACCACCTAAAAGGAGAGGGTGAGAATGAATTCTGCACACACTTGAGAAGACGTATGGTTTTAGTAGATGCATTCAAAGAGGGACATTTGTGGAATGTGGTGCTAGCACACAGTTTGTGTTAGAGATCCCATCCTTGTGGATACCAGTAAAGGGCATTAGTTTGTGAAGAGCAGTGCCTAGAGATCCAAACCTAATTAATTAGAAAGAGAGATAAAGTTTTTGTACGCTAGAGGTATATTTCTTCTACCTTACTTTGGTTTAAGTGAAAATGATGGATCTATAGAGGGATTTTGCTTGTTCTGTATTTTTTTTTCACTATGTGTGTAAAACAAATCCTAACAAAAATGAGATTATAGAATCACTGACGGCCCGAAATTGGAGCCAAAATGGCTTAATAGGACAAACCAATTAAATAGTGGCAAAATCATAATTTTAAGCAAAATTTAAGAAACTCCAAAAATAGATTTTTAAATTCTAACATTAAGCTCACTAGATTTTTTAGAGATCCTAAAAACTATAGAAACTATAAAAATGGCTAAAACCTTGATGGTGTAAGTTTTAGGATCTCAGTTGACTGAAACTTTGACAGGGCTTTTTAGAATTATGTTAAATCCCAAAAATTTCAAATTAAATGTATTTAATAAACTAGAAAACTTAAATTTTATTATGGAAGAGATGGTTTCCAAAAAGGATACAAAATGAGCTCACACAAAAGAGTTAAAGTGCCAAGACATAATAGGAATTTTGGAAATTATTATAAATCACCTCCTTTCTTCTTATTTTAGGCCACCTCAACCATGCCACCCTTATAATTGACTTAATACCCCTCTGAACCAGCAACCATAGACATTGAAAGAAAGGAGGAAAGAGAAGGAAAAGTGCCTAATTTTATGGTATGCTAGTTACCAAACACCTTCTTATCCTTAAGCTCAATTTATTGATGGTTTTCGTTTCTTGAAAGGAGCATTTTCATGGCTAAACACTTTAGGAAAAGAGGGAGTTTAGAGCAACAAATTTCATCATAAGAGTCAAGATTTCATAAGTATTTAAATAAGGTATGTTATAAGCTAGAGAGTTTGCTTCTCCTGTGAGTTCTATTCTCCCTTAAGTTCATCCTAGATAGAGAAAATAAAGAGGGAGTTTGAGTTTGGCTAAAACTTGATAAGAGTAAAGGTTTTAAAGCATACAGATTAAGATTATGCAAAGAGAATCAATTAAGAAGCTATAAAATTCAAGTTAAGACACCTATAGTTTTTGTTGCATCTTGAAAGTTTTAGAACCCTAAGAAGATGTTTTAAGCCATCTAAAACCAAACTTAAACTAGAAAAGAGCTCAGGATAATCCATATACATGAAATTCTCCATGGAAGAAGCAAAACTCCCAAGTATGTGTATCTTAGGTATAGGTTTAGCTAAGCACTAAAACTAATACCTAGGGAGTGCTTTCATGAATTCAAAGATTTTAAGAGGCCTAAATATGATGAATAAACAACAAGGGATCCATTGGAATGAATTTAGGAGATTTTATTTTGAAAGGTGAAATTTCAAGGTTCAAAAGGACCTAAAGAAGCAACTTCATCTTTGGCTTCTTTAATCATGCATATGATGGCCCTAGTGAGTTCCATTAGAATTATATGACTCATAACAAATGAGATTTTGGAGCCTAGAAAGTGAATTATAAAAGTTGCCTCTAAAGGAGCCTAAAATAAGTCAAAGATACATATTGAATTCTAATAGAGTTAAGTGCTAATAATAAGAGTTAGAATGGATCCCAATAAGTTATTTTGCATTGCAAATTGATATATGTAGGCCAAGTTAGCTCAAGTCCATTAATTTAGAGATGTCAAGCCAAGAAAGATCAAGCAAAAGAAAATAGCTAAGTAGGTTAGTGGTAGTTTCAAGCTTTCAAACCTACAAGGTAGCTATCTCTCCCTATCTTGCATGCATTTGAGTGTTTGAATAAGCTAATATACTTGTATGCTGGTTTGCTTAATGATTTCATGAGCTATTTTCGTAATGATTTTTATCTTGAGTTTTATGCAGGTAAAAGGCTATTTTATGGCTCCCAATTACCTATGATGGGGAATTAAGTATAGTAGCTCTTCTTTAGCCCACAGTTAAGTTTAGTTGAGCCTAGCTAGTATATTTTGATGCTATAGTTTAATGAAAATGGAAGTTTCATGCTAAATGTTATGTTTGCGCTATATGATATATATGAGTGGCATGCTTGCATTTCCTCATTACAATCTTTGTATGCATTGATGTGGATTGAGATTTGCTATTAAGATTCTTCCAAGAATCTTACCCCATGTACCTTCCACTAACCATTACAAGTTCTTCAAGCAAAGAGAAGGAAAATGAGAAGAATTAGAATTTAGGAATGATGTATAGGAAACTCTTAATGTATCTATATTTGATTATGTATGACATACATTAGCAATGAGATCTGATGTATATGACAAGGATATGTAATGGTAGCTTATGTATGGGCTTGAAAACATATATGTATGCCATTTTGATGCATGATTTGGCCATTAGTACATAAACTCTTATATGAGATGCTTTGCAGCCCATATTTATAATTGAGTGAGAGATGGTTAATTTTTTATGCTAGGCATATTTCATGCAATGGTTCTTATGGGAATGAAGCATGAATGGATTAAAACTTGGTTAAACTAAGAGATTGCATTTTGGAGGTAAAATGGACCTTTTTGGAACCAAATTTTGGATCGAATGAGTCATAAACTACACTTTTACCCTTGCAAGCCCAAATGACTTAGTTTAGGGCTAAAATTTGATGTGTATCATGATAATTTATGGAGCTTTCTAACAAATTAAAGATGATATTTTCTAAATTCTATAAAATATTTTATGAATTTTCAAAATTGGCCCCAAAAAATTAAAATTATGTCATTAATATTCACTCTGGTCCAACCTTAGTTTTTGTAATTTTTGAGGGGTTAAATGGATTTATTTTTACTTAAAAGTTCATAGCATAAAGTTTGGACTATAACTTTCCATGGACACCTAATTTGCGTAAATCGAAATTATATAGCTAAAGTTATGAATTGTTAAAGTTTGGAGCCCTTTTATGTCAAAGAGGTCAAATTTTGCTATATGATTCCAAATGCAAATGAAACCTTTATCCTGGTTATATGAGTCAAAACAAACTTTTTAAGGTAGCCTTGAATGAAAATGAAAAGAAATTCAAATTTTGACGCTTATGGTTCCATTGAATATATAAAAAAGGCTAAAAATTATTGCCTTAAGTTTTGTAATGGTTGAATTTTGTTGCTATTGAATCAAAATAGTATAAGAATGTTTATAGAGTATGTTATGACACTTTTTGGCATCAAGATGTGGTTCAGGCAGTTTAGCTCTGGGTATGGCTTAAGGATAAGAATTTTGTGCTGTGTCTTAACATGTATGGAAATTTTGGATGCATATGTTGTGGCATGCATGTAAGTTATATACTAAAGTGGTTAAATTGTTTCAAATCAAGATGGTTAATATTAGGAGAGGAAGGTTAGCTAGGGCAAAGCTCACAAATGCTATAGCAGGGGCTTTGTAGGCCATAATGGATTGCCTAGATTACCAGTAAGTGATGATGCAGTAACAACAAGAAGTGATTATGCAACTGTAAGAAATATTGGCCTTAAGAGAAAATGGAAGACCTAACCCTTCTTAGCCACAACACCCAGACAATCTCGAGAACTTTAAAGCAAACCCCTCAAGTTAAGCCAAAACCCATAAAACCCCTAAAACTCTTAGACACTAGTTTAAACACCCTTTATTTTACCTCAGCTCACCACTCAACAAGTGATAACCCAGTTTAGAAAATATGGCCCTTTAGCATTTGATGGTGAGTTGAATATAAAGAAGGCTAAGGCATGGATCATACATCTAAAGAAGATATTCAGGGTAATGGAATGCATATTTGAGTAAAAGGCCCTATTGGCCATATTCCACTTAGAGAAGGGAGTAGATTACTGGTAGAGGAGTATAGAGCCAATTTTAAAGTCAAAGAATATCCTAATCAACTAGGAGACTTTCCTATTGAGGTAAACAAAGAAATATTTCCTCAACTTGATTAGGATTTAAAAAAGAATCAAAGTTTATCTTATTAAGGCAAATAGAGAATATGTTAGCTAATTCGTATATGGACAAATTCTTTAAGCTCTCTAGATACTCCTCCTACCTCCAAAAGTAAGATGATAAGAGATAAGGAGCAGATAAATTGAAAATTGGGCTATTGCTTGAAATCAAAGATAGGGTTATGCTCCAGAAGATCAGAGATTTTAATTCCTTAGTTGATGTTTACAGAGTAATAGAAAGTAACCTGAGAAGGATGCAAGCAGTTCCAAAACCTCCTCCTAAGAACAAGAGACTAAGGAAAGAAGAGATAGCCATCGACAGTAGCAAAAGAGGTGGCAAGGGGCCATGGAACAAGAAGGGTTGAAACTGAAGGAACCCTAATCTATTAAGCAAAGGTGGTTCCACCCTCGTAGCATATAGTTAGTGTGGTAAGAACTATAGGGCTAAACTATATTATGTAGACCAGAATATCTACTATAAATATGGTAAACCAGGGCATATGGCTAAAGATTATTCCCAGTAGAGGGAGGTAACTCTTGAACTAAGATCACAGACCTAGGGTGAAGTTGTTGCCTTAAGCCAAAAGAAGCTAGTAGATCCTTGAGTCTAATCATTGTTCCCAGTAAAGGGAGGCAACTCTTGAACCAAGATCGCAGACCTAGGGTGAAGTTGTTGCCTTAACCCAAAAGAAGCTAGTAGATCATTGAGTCTAATCTAAGGTACTATTAAAGTTAATAATTATGATGTAAATGCTACATTTGATTAATGTGCTAGCTACTTCTTTATATCCTATAAATATGCTAAGAGGTTGGATCTAAGTATTTGTACATTACCATATGATATTCATGTTTCTACCCCCACAGAGAACAAAGCTATTACATCCTATACTTGTTTAAATTGCATAGTCTAGTTTAACTATTGTTATGCCACACTTGATCTAATTATCATGCCCCTCACTGATATTGATTTGATCATTTGTATGCATTGGATGTCTGCTAATAATGCCTTACTTGATTGTCAAAATAAATATATCGCACTACTTAATTATGAAACTATCTCTAGTACTAAGATTGAGTTAAATTTTGATTACCACCTAGGCTAAGAGATCTTTAGAATATGGTTGTCAAGGTTTCCTAATTTTCTTCTTTATATAGGTAAAAATAGAGTAAGGAATAGAAGAGATAGCTATAGTTAGGGAAATCTTAGAAGTCTTCCCTAAGAAAATTAATGGATTACTCCCTGACAAAAGTAAAATTCTTTATAAACATTATGCCTAAGGCAAGTCTAATGTCTAAGACTCCTTATAGGATAGCTCCTACGGAGTTAATTGAGTCAAAGAAACAAATAAAGGAGTTATTAGAGAAGGGCTTCATTTGGCCTAGTGTTTCTACATAGGGAGGCCCAGTTTTATTTTTGAAAAGAAAAAAAAAAGTCGTAGACTGTGCATAGAATATAGAGAGCTCAAAAAGGTCATAGTTAAAATAAGTACCCTTTACCCATAATAAATGACCTTCTAGACTAGATAGTATAAGCAATGGCATTTTCTAAAATAGATCTCAAATTAGGGTACCATCAATTGAGAATAAATGCTGCGGACATGCCTAAGATAGCCTTTAGGACAAGGTATGGGCATAATGAGTTTTTAGTAATGCCCTTCGAGTTTATGAATGCCCCTATAGTTTTCATGGATTATATGAACAATGCTTTTAGGCCATACTTAGATAAATTTCTTATGGTTTTCATTGATGATATTCTCATATATTCCAAGAGTAGAGAAAAGTGTGAATAGCATTTGAGATTAGTCTTGAAAACCTTGAGAAGGAAATAGCTTTATGCCAAATATAGTAAATGTGAGTTTTGGCTCACAGAGGTGAGATTCCTAAGCCATGTGATCTCTTAGGTAGGAGTCATAGTAGATTCTTATAAAATAGAGATAGTGCTTCTATAGGAGAGACCTGAGACAATTACAGATATTAGGAATTTTCTAAGTTTGGCAATTTATTACAAGAGCCTTATTCGAGACTTTTCTTAAATAGCTATGTCACTGACTAGACTCACTAGAAAAGATGTACCATTTGTGTAAGATGAAAAATGTTAATAAAGTTTTCAAGAATTAACGCATAGGTTAACCACAGCCCTAATTTTAGTTATCCCTAACCCTAAAAAGACTTTTGTATTCTATAGTAATACTTCTAAGAAAGGGTAAGAATGTGTACTTATATAGCAGGGCAAAGTGGAGCCTACGCTTCTAGAAAGTTGAAACCACATGAAGAAAACTATCCCACCCATGATTTAAAGCTAGCGATAGTAGTATTTGCTCTTAAAATATGAAAGTACTATTTGTATGGTGTGACCATAAAAATATATAGTAACCATAAAAACCTCAAGTACCTTTTTAAGTAGAAAGAGTTAAATATGACATAAAGAAGATGGCTAGAGTTCCTAAAAGACTATAATTATACCTTTTAAGTACCATCTAGGTAAGGTTAATGTAGTTGTAGATGCATTGAGTAGAAAGTCCATGCATATGGCCTTTATAATGGTAAGAGAACAAGAACTTATAAAAATATTTAGATATATCAATCTCTTATGTTAGGTGCATTCTAGTAAGTTATTGATGAGTGAAAACCATATAGAAAATGAGTTAAGGAATCAGATAAGAGTAGCTCAGCAAGAAGATTGGTACTTGGGAGTAATTAAAGACCAAATATCTTAAGGTAGAATTTCATACTTTAATATATCTGAGAATGGGATAGTGAGGTATAGAGATAGGTTATGTGTGCTTGGAAAGCCAGAGTTAAGAGGTAGAATACTAGAAGAGGCACATAAAAGCAAATACACAATTTATCCAAGTAGTAACAAGATATATCATGATTTAAAGAAAATATTTTGGTGGCTTGGGATGAAAAATAACATAATAGAGTATGTAGCAAAGTGCCTAACATGCCAAAAAGTTATGATTGAGTATCAAAGGCCAAATGGGTTACTTGAATCCCTAGATATCCTTGAGTAGAAATGGGATAACATTGATATGGACTTTATTATGGGTTTACTTAAAACATCATTGGAGTCTGATGCAATATGGGTGATAGTAGATAGATTGACTAAATCTATTCACTTCCTATTGATTAAAGACATATATACCCTAGATAAGTTAGCCTAGCTATACATAAAGGAAATTATAAGACTGCATGGGGTACCTAGGAGAATAATCTTAAATAAAGATCCCAAATTTACTTTAAATTTATAGAAATCATTACAGGATGCACTAAGAACTAGCAAAATTTGTTTACAATAACAATTATCAATCTAGTATTCATATAGCACCCCTATGAGACTTTGGATGGGAGGAAATGTAGGTCTCTAGTGTGTAGGTTGAGCTTGGAGAGAAGAACTTTATAGGCCCAAATATAGTGGATTAAACCTCTATATAGATAGAATTGATTAGAAAGAAATTTCCAATGGCACAAAGTAAACAAAAGAGCTATGTAGACAAAAGAAGAAGGCCATTAAAGTTTGAGATTAGAGACCATGTATTTATTAGAGTGTTTCCAATCACAGGGATAGGTAGGTCCATAAAAAATAAAAAGCTTAGTCTAAAATACATGGGTCCATTTTAAATTGTAGATCGTGTTGGACCAATAGCCTATAGAATAGTCATTCCTCCTAACATAGCCTAGATTCATGATGTATTCCTTATCTCAGCTCCAAAAGTACTAACTCGACCCCCCATATGTTGTAAAATATAAGAATGTGCATGTATGAGACAATCTGCCTCAGATAATATCACCAAATTAGATTGTAGATGCTAAGCTTAAGCAGTTAATGTAATATCCTATAATTTAGAAATCCAAAATCATTCCTAAAGAGTTGAATGAATTATTTATAGGGAGTTACGGGCCTAGTAGAAGCTAATAAGAATTACAAAAAACTAAAATAGAAATCATTTGATTAATATATAAGGACCTTGGAGTAAAGTAGACTGAGGCTAATTGAGATTTGGATGTTAATTAAAACATCTAAAAATGTAGTTAAAAGCCTAAGGATAATCCAAAATCAAAGCTAAAATAACAAATAGAGAGTAACAGAGACAAGTGACATTTTCATAATTTTGGGCAACTTTTAGAAAACTCAAAGGAGGGAGTTTTAAATGAGAAAATTTAGTTCTCAGGGTTCTTAAATGCCCCAAAAACTATAAAACCCTTAGAATGATCAAAACCCCTTTGATTTACATTTTAGAGTGTTAGTTGATCACAACTTTAATTAGATTATTCGACAAGGTTTTAAATCCAATTTGGATGAAACTAAAAGTGTTTTATAAATTAGAAAACACAAATTTTATGATGAAAAAGACAATTCTAAAAAAGAATTTAAAATGTGCTCAAATGAAGAAACTAAAGTTTTGGGACATAGTTGGAATTTTGGAAAATGTTATAAGTGAGCTTCACCCTTTATAATCACGTCCCACTTGTCTCCCTCATCTAAATTGACTCATTTTCACTCTAAAACAAAACCAGCCCTAAGTGGCACACCAAGGGGGGATAAAAAGGAGGAAGAAAACAAAGCCAAAAGGGCAAGATTTTGTTACTTTTTCATGTTCTTCACTTTACTAAAGTTCCTCTCGTCTCTCTTCTCATGGTTTTGATGTTCTAGAAGGAAGTGTTCTATGACTGGTTCAATAAAGAGAAGGAAGAGTTTAGAAGCCTAAAAAATCTCTCTTTGTAAGCTTTAAAATTAAGTAAAAAACCATGGCCCAACTTGCTTCTTCTTGACTCTCTTTTTCTTGAGTGCTTCGGTCAGAATTAGAGCACTATGTAGGGAGTTTGATTTTGGTCGCAACATGATAGAGAAAGGAGTTTTGAAGCCTAATGAATCATATGGAAGCAATAGAAGTCAAAAAGAGGCTATAGATAACAAGTTGTGAAAATTAGGATTTTGATTGCACCTTGGGAAATATGAAGCTTTCTTGTGATGATTTAGTTTATCTAAGAGTATGTTTGAGTTTTCAAGACATTTAAGAAGCTTCACAAGTAGCAAATTCCTTAGAAAAACAATCAAAACTCCAAGGCTCCTTTATATGTGTATGTCTTGGCCAAAGGGTCTATGTGGTACCTAGGGAAGTTTTCTTTGATTCTAACGATAGAAATGGTCTAGATATGAATTATAGATACTAAAGGAACCATTAATTTGAATTTAGGAACCATAATTTGAAAGTTGGAAGTTTAAGGTTTCATTATGCATAAAGAAGCAACTTAATGTTAGGTTCCTTGATTTGAGTTTGTGATGACTCTAATGAGTTTAAAGTGAGAAACTAAGGAAGAAAAGTGGAGTTTCTTGAGAAAGGTAGCTTTCCATCCATTCTTGTATGCATTTCTTGGTCGTTTGATTGTCATTGAATGCTTGTATGTGTGTTTGAATCATGAGACATATCATTAGCTATTGCTTTGATGTTTTAGTACTATTAATCTTCTTGAATTGTGTGTTGAATGAGAAATTGTTCTTGATAAGTGAGGTAAAACCAAAAGTCCCTAGAAATGGGTGAGATAAGCCAAAAGTCTCTTGAAATAAGTGAGACTAAGTTAAAAGTCCCTAGAAAATAGGTGAGGCTAATCCAAAAATCCCAAATAGTTGGGTGAGGTTAAACCAAAAGTCCTTAATGCTTGATTTTGATCTTGACATGTTTATGTGATCTTGAAAACACGTTTATATTTGATTCTTAGAAGTTTTTGAAATATGCTTGTGTTCTTTGACATGATAATATGCCATATTTTCCTACTTGAAAGGGAAAAAAAGCTATTGGGATTCTTTGAATCTCACTCTCCTCCACTTTTCATCTAACTTTATTTAGGTGAAGCTCAAAGAGCAAGGAATGGAAGCCAAGGAGTATAAATTGTGTTACAAATCGGATAGTTTTGATGTATATTAATGTCAAAGTATGTATGTACAAGCCATATATGAGATGTAAACCCTTGAACATATGTAAAAGTATGTAAATATATTGTATGTAATGAATTTGGAGTCATATGTATGAGAATTTATGATGTTGACATTCTTGAGTTGTGGTGTGCTTGTGTATAAAAGCATGTGGGATAGTGAATTTGAGTTCCATAAAGATTTGGACCTGTTATAATGCTTCTATATGCTTTTTTTATACTTTTGGACATGCTCAAATGGTCATGGTATAATTTATAACATCTAGTTTTCTAAAAACGAGAGAAAACATGCGAAACATAACGTACGATTTCTCTGTAAACGAATGAAATTCATCGGATACAAAAGGAAGTCCCCTAAGATGATGTAGTTAAGGTCTCGAAAAATTTGAAAAGTATTCTAGACTCCTAAAAATGAGAATCCCAAGCTCAGACGGGAAGAAAAATAAGCTAGAATACAGAAATAATTTCTTACAAAAAGCTTATGAAACATAATGGTATTTTCGTAATTTTGAGTAAATTTTGGAATTTACATAGGAAAGCTTTTTAAATGAAATTTTTGAGTTATCTGGGGTTCTCAGAGGCTCTAAAAACTATGGAAAGCCCCAGGACAACTAAAGCCCCTCCGGTGGACGTTTTTCAATGTCGGTGTGCCTAAACTTTGACAAATTCGTTCGGAAAGGTTTTAGCTCCAATTTGAGTGATTCCAAAAGCATTTTACTAAATTTGGAACCTAAATTTTATAATGGAAAAGACAGTTCTCAAAAAGGAGCTAAAACAAAGGAGAAATGAAAATGCCAAGAACGAAAGGCAAAATGGGAATTTTTGAAAAGTGTAACTTCCTCCCACCTATAAATATGATGCACCCTTCTTCTCCCCTCATTATGCACGACCAAGTTCTGCCCAAAACTAGAGGAAAACCCTAAGGAGATTGGTGCATAAGAGGGAGGCAAAGAGGAGGAGAAATTCAAGGTAGTATGGTATGGATTTTCATGATTTTTCATGCTCTTTCTCTTCCAAACCTCTTCTCAATCCCTCTTTGTTTCCTTTGATTAAAATGAAGTTTACAAATCTGTTTTAAGAGAGAAATTGAGGGGAAAATTCGGATTTGAAGAGAGGAGCTCAAACAACATAAGATTCAAGTGAGAAAAGCCATGAAAACAAGGTATTTTCTTCTTTGATGGTTGCTACCCTTTGCCCCCTTCTCCACCATTTCGCCCCACTTGAGAAAACCCTAGGAGGAGATGATTTTTAGGTAGAACCAAGCATGAATCTAAGGAAAAAGGATGTGGAGATTAAGAATATGCAAAGAGAATTATCAAAAAACCATTAGATTTCAAGATGCAAATTCTAGGGTTTTGTGTGCACCTTCCCAAATCTGATTTTATATGATGATTCCTAGGTCTAATTAAGAGTTTAAATGAGCTCTTAAGATCCCTAATATTCTCCCCACATGCTTCCTCCTTCAAGAAAATAAAGAAAATTCCAAGGAGGCCAAAAAGGGGCATAGTCTCGGTGAAGCATAGGTGGAGTAGCTAGGGAAAGTTTTAAATTTTTTCAAACTCATTTTTGTGTCATATATGATGAATGAATATGAGGGGAAGTTTTGGAAAAAATTTAGAACTCATAGAAAGTGAGTTGGTGCTTTAGGTTCCATATTATGACCTAAAGAAGTAACATGATGATAGGCCCTTTGTTTTAATTGTGTGATGATGACGGGCTCATCGCACAACCCTTAAAATAAAACTAGATTGAACTAAATATGCAGCTAGTGGCACAACCTAGGTCATTTCCCTTGGAATTGGAGTTCAATGCTTAATTGAGTTTTCCAAATGTTGAAAGATTCTAAAAATTTCTAAACTAAGGGGGTTTTTTATCTAATTAACTAAGTAAAATGAAATTGAAATAAAATTCTTAAATTCTACCTAATTGGATGAATTATGGGTGGATGATGGTCTTGTGACTAGCTTTGGATTCGTCCCTTGGTATCCACTATCCTTATCCTATTCCAATTGTGATTAATTCTGGCCTAAAAGTTCCTAATGTGTTCATAACAAATTATCTTGGGTTACCACTCAAGATTTAAGAGATTAATGATCTAATGTTGAATTGAAACATCAATCCTGCATTAAATTATTAATTCTTATTTTTAAGATCAATGAACATCTAATTTGATTGACTAAATGATTAATTAGCCTCTGAATCATCATCCAAAAATGTTTAATTAACCAACTAAATACTAAGGAATTCTCAAATTTAATATTCAAGCACATAATTTCATTCATGCATTTCATTGAACACCTTCGAGGCACACATGGAAATTAGAGGAAAATGAACAATTCAGAACTTGATTCAATCAATTAATCAAACAAAAACAATCTCCTAATTAATGTCTAACCAGCCACTAATTATAAACAACACAATTCTCCAATCTAATACAATCTTAACTAAGAAAATACAAGATAGAGAAAAGTGTAGAAAGAGATGAGAATCTTAGCCAAAACTTCCTTTCTAATTAATAGATTCAAGCTTTTCCAAGGTCTTCTTCCAAGCTAATCACAAAGATGAATTAAAACTTCATTTGAGTGGAGATGGAATAGGAATGGAGGAGATGGATGGATGCCCAATTCCTTCATGAATCACATGGTCATCTCATTCTCACGTGAATTCTTTATTGATTCCACGTGCTCAGCCATTGCCCCATTCCAAATGCCCGTAGCTTCCTCATGTATATATATAAATGTAGGCCCCACTTCATTCCCCTGTTGAATATAATATTAAAATTCATGCCCCACGTAGCTTTCCTTTTACGTTTTCAGCTCCAGCGTCTTCCTTCGAATGAATGAATACCAAGGGCTTAATATTCGATTGTAGGGTCAGAGATGATTGGAATATGCTCCCTTTCACGTGCCCCATTAATCATTCACGTGCTCATCTTTTGCCCAATTGCCTGTAGCATTTTTTTTTCTTCTTTGCATGAATAAGTGTGGGCCCCATGTCAACTTTGCATGCTTTCCACGTGATTTCTAGCCCAGGCTCTTCTCTGATGCTTACTTCGACTCCAAACGTAGCTTCTTCTTGTTCTGGAGTTGCTTCTTCCTATGCTTGGTTCTTCCACGTTCGAATGAATGTGTGCATGTGGCAGCCTCTTCTGCTCATCACGTTACTCCTTCTCCTCACAAGCTTGAAATTCTTCTCCTCTATTTTGCTCACATTCTTCCTTCATTTCTTCACGTTTAGCTCAAGCCTTCTTTTCATATCACATGTTGCTTCCTTTTTCTTAAACCAGAAACTCGAAAACAGAGGCTTCTTTGGCATGTTTGTTCTTTTAACTTCATCTCAGCTCATGCATCCAGCCCAGCTCCCTTTATGCAGCTCGTTGTCTCTTCTTTGTTCCAGCCACGTAGAACCAGAGCTCGAGTTTGCTTCTCCAGTTGCTTTTCTCCATGTTGGCTGCTGTGCTTCCACGTCTTTTTCTCTGTTTATTCTTCCTTCATTCTGCAGCTCCTTGCTCGTGTTAGCTCACAACTTTAAGAACCCATAGCTTCTTCTTCATGGCTTCTTGTATTTGCTGCAGCCCGTGGCTTCCACATAAAGATTCTACATACATGCATCTGCTTCTTATCTTAACACGTAAGCTGCCTCAGCTGAGCTCCTTCATCCATTTGCTCGAGTTTCTCACACTTGCTTCCCTCTCTTTATAAACCAATAGCTCCTTGTTCAAGTGCTCATTCCTCTTGCATCCTTCCCACGTTCAAAGAACTATAGCTTCTCTTGTAAATTTTCCTCTCAAATTGTACACATAAAGCCTTCATTTCTCCTTCAATTAATTTCCATTCAAGCTCAATTTTGCATTGAAAATCTGCACAAAAAGAATGGAAAGAATGAAATGGAAATATTCACAAAATTCATTTAAAAAGATTTATGCATTAAAAATCCAAGATTTTGTGATTTAATTCCTAAAGTGCAAAAGATGGCTACTAAAATTAAATTCCATTTAAGTAAATCCATTAAGCCTTATTTAACATTTAAAATGCTTAAGTTAAGGGAAATAAAATACATCAAAATCATGCTTATCAGATGACTCCAAGAGGCTTAAAAGGAGTCAAGAATCATATTTGAAATGAAAGAATGGAGCCTAGAATTTATTTGAGGGGTGTTGCTTCATTAGGTG